>JAODUG010019382.1:9034-22002 GCA_027564795.1 Aphredoderus sayanus
GGCTGCTGGTTGAATTAATGCATTTTCATTAGACACTAGATGAGCCTGTATAGATAAAGGAATATAGGACAGTAACTACTGTGAATGGAAAGTCACACTGGCCAGTTGGCAGTGGTTCTGTATGAATGCCATTTGTCAGCCTTGCCCTTTGCTAAGCAAAAATAAATTGACTCTGCAAATTGGCCTTCTATATTTTGTGGAAAACGTGACAGAGCAGTTTTCTGCAGAGGGTAGCTACTGCATGCTGTCACAGTGGATCAAGGTCACACCAATCATAAAGGATTCATCACTACATTTGAGGGTTTAGGTGTCACAGTTTTGTCAAGTAAAGAAATGATTCTGCCTCTGAAATTGTTTGGACATCATATCATGACTACATGATAATAATGATAATGATGATAAATACATGAAAGCCCAGAAACAAACTAATTTAATCAGGACAAAAACACACATCACACTACTAAGGCTACTTTTTTCCTAGATAGAACTAAGCCTGAAAAACAAAACAAGAGGATATGAATTAAATTCATTTTCTGCCAGGTCTCGAGGTCTCAAAGTCCCATCTTGTAGGCCTATTGAAACCATCAGCACAACAAACAGCTCTATATTTGTTCATGCCATGTCAGCTAATCTTACAAAACAATAAACCAGCCTTTTATTATAGGCTATTGAATGTTGATAAATTAATAGCAAGGTATAGGCTAAGGCTAAAGCATAGTGTCCTACTGTAAGTAGGTTAATGTATGAAATGATGTGCATAAGGATATCTGCCCGATGAAATCAGGATCTTGTATCATCCTAATAATATTATATAAGGCTGAAATATATGATAAAAGACTGCTATTTGAAAACTATGAAAAAGCATATAGTCAGCATTCCTGTCTTACAAAAATAATAGAAAAACATTAACCAATCTCTTTCCCGTTTTGCTTTTTTGTCCCGCCCTTTATGCATATTCTAGTCTGTATCCGGAAATTAACAATCTCGTGATGTCAGAGGGTAGAGGTAGCAGAGCATCGGAATGGCTCAAGTGACATTTTAGATTTGGAAGTTAAAAACAACTGATCTGCTATGGAGTAATTACACAGTGGCGTTTATACCTACGTGTGTGATTGTCTGAATGGATGGCTATCAGGGGATTTACCAGTCTGCGTGGACGGTTTTGGGCTGTCTCTCGTAGGAACCATCGGATTGCCATTCCGTTAACGAACTGTACATTAGCGCTTCTGGGTTGAGATTTATGCCACGGGCTAGTTACTGTAGCTAGTTAATCGATTGTACGTACAGCCTACCTTATAACTTTCCTCTATTCGCAGACATGACACAACTAGTATTGAAGCAAGTGACGGATTTCGGGGACTACATTTGTGGTAAGGAATTAACCGAGCTGCTGAAACAGACGAATTCAAACTGTAAAAATACCTTGTCAGATGTGCGCCTGAGTCCAGATGGACGTCACATTCATGTAATTCTCCGCCAACCTAAAGTCGGTCTCATGACTTTTGACAAATACGAAAGACCCCAGTTTATCCAGGTCCAGAAGCATCTGAGTCTGGCCCCGACACGAACTGTGCCTATAGTAGATATTGTGTATTTGGACCCCAACAACAATAGGCAGACTGGTGTTGCTACAGTAGTTCTGGTATACGAGGATGGGAAAGCTGAGTTCTGGAAATTCCTAGAGTGCAAAGCAGGCTGGCATCTCGTGCAGACCTCTGACTTGTGTAACGGCCCGCGGGCTAGAGTGGTGTCTGTGTCTGCCTGTTCCAACCTTATCATCTGGTGTGAGGAGCGACCGTCCTCTGAAAGCCTCTCTGTCGCAAATGCTACTATTAATAACCTGAGATACTGTATTTGCAAACGTGCCTATGAGGTGGAGGAGGGTGCTGTCAGTTTGGGAGGGGTGAAAGTCACCCTGCACAACAACCCCCGCTTCATTGTGGTCAGCTCAGGTGAACATGTTTACTTGCTTCCCTATTTAAAGGAGAATCATCCGCTGAGTATCAACAAATTCTTCCTGTCGTGGCACCCCCAGCATGACACCTTCACGGTCATCAGCGCATGTGAAGGCGCTGTGTTAAAACAGGACTCCCCGTCCCCTAAAGAGAACGACTTCAGGAAGCTGGTGACGGACTGTTTAGGTTATCTCTCAGCCCTGGCGCCGCCGGCCATCTACGGCTTCTCTCCCTCTGCCTGCGGGGGGCTCCTGCTCCTGCTCAGCACGGGCTGGGTGAGCCTCCTGCAGAGGGACGGGCTGCTTCGCCGGGTGTACAAAATGGCCGACAACTGCCCGGTGAGCGGCGGCGCGCACAACAGCCTCCGCGCCTACCAGGACACCCTGGCGCTAGCGGTGGGCCGCACCCTCTACCTGATCGACCTGCGCTGCGGCAGGGAGGTGGAGAAGATCTCCCTGGGGAGAGAGAGCCTGCTGTTCGCCGACAACGCGCAGAGGCCGGTTCCCCGCCTGCTGTCAGAGCTGGGGCTGCACGCGGTGATGCCCCGGGAGGCGGACGGCGGGGGCCACAACCCCAAGCAAAGGGCTCCGTTGGCGGGCACGAGCCAGAGCGTCCGCCCCGGCACGCTCCTGGTGGAGGCCGTTTTTGAGGAGGCGTGCGCCTACTACCAGCAGCGGAGCCTGAGCAGCACCCAGCTCACCGTGGACAAGCTGAAGAAGGGAGGCATGTTCCAGGCCCCCATCTCCTTGGCCTCCATCCTCGGGGAGTTCCTCAGCGAGGGCGCCGGGGGGCCGAGGGGTGCGGAGCCGCCCAACCCCGGCGGTGGGGAGGGCTGGGGCGGGCAGGACAAGCTGCTGGGCTTCCTGGAGGCTGAGCTGAAGACCCTGGTCTCCCTGGAGGAGGTGAAGGGGCGTCTGGCCCGGGGCAGCGAGGAGGAGGCGGAGGTTCTGTGCGAGGCTCTGGTGCGGCAGGAGGTGGCCAGGCTGCTGTCCTGCGAGCCGGACGGGGAGGCGCTCCTCTACCTCAACTCCATCTTCAGGACGTTCCCCAGCCCCGCCTGGCGCGCCGCCCAGGCCGCCCTGCAGCTCCACGGCGACGCCGAGGGCTCCCTGTCCAGCGCGGCGCCCCCGGAGGTGTGGAAGACGGCGCTGAGCCCCGCCCCCGGCCCCTCCCCCGCCAACCTCCCCTACGCCAACGGCCACGGCGTCCAGAAGCAGCGCGGCGGAGCGGCCGACGGCCCTCCTGCGCTGCCCGTGTTCGAGCTGCTGTGCGGCGCCGTGCTCCACATCCAGCCTGAGCAGCTGCCCCGCTTCCTGGAGCTGGCCCAGCAGCAGCAGCAGGGCCAGGCTGGCCTGGGCCTCAACCTGGCCTCCTCCTCCCCTCCCTCCCCCTCCGCCTGGAGCTGTGGCGGCAGGGCGGGGGAGGGGGCGGGGGAGGGCATCGCGGTGCCCCTCTACAAGCGCGCCCTCTCCGTGCTGCCCGAGCCGGCGCTGCAGGCCCACGAGGACCTGGCGGTGGAGCTGCTGCTGGTGAGCGGGCGGCCCAACGCCGTGCTGCAGGCCCTGAGGGTGCTGGTGGGCCGGCGGCGGTGGGAGCGGGTGGCCCAGGTGGCCCGCAGGTTCTGCCGGCAGAGCCCGCTGCTCAACAGGGAGATGTTCACGGCCGTGCTGCCGCAGGTGGCCCAGCACCGGGAGCTGGACCCGTACACGGACGCCCTGTGGGCGCTGTGCCCCGACGACCTGCCGCTCCCCGCTGTCCTCCGCCTGCTGCTGCCGAGTGCCCCCCCAGCCCCTCCTTCCTCCTGCCCCGGCCCCTCCCCGGCCGCCTTCGCCCAGCCCGGCGACGGCCAGCTGTGCGTGGGCCTCCTGAAGCCCCTGCTGGCCAAGCTCCTCCGGAGGGAGGGCGGTCCCAGCCAGCGCTACGCGGACATCCTGCAGTCGCCCGTGTTCCCGCCCCCCGCCCCGCCGCGGCAGCCGACGGAGCCGGCTCGGGGGGGCGGCGGCGGCGGCAGAAGTGCCTCTCCCGCCTCCAGACACAAGGCAGTCGGGCCCCGCAGGCTGTCCTCAACCTGCCAACCCAGTGTGACTGGTGCACAGTGAGGACACATCATGGCCTCACAACATGTGCATATATATGGGTAACTTAATAACAAATGTGATGTGTTCTATGACATTCTGTACATAATCTGGCCTAACTGTATTGCTGAAGCAGCATGTGTTTGCTTAGTGAAACCATATGTTCTGGAGTAATATCACACGGATGGCACGTTTTGTCTGTTATTAACATTTTACTGTAATTGAGAGCTGAACATTAATGAACATAGTTCTAGAATAATTTGTGAGTATTGGACAAAGCCCAGAGACAACAGGTACATGTGACGGCAATAAACTATTAAATGACTACTGAAGATATTAATGTACATACTTCACCTTATGCCTTTTTTTTAAATGCTATTTATGTAAATAAGTTATTTAAGTATTAACTGAAATGGTCTTGAATGCTTGTCGATTTAATTAATGTTACAACGTATACTTTTAACCAGAAGACCGTTGATGCATATTAATATACTGCATGTAATATTGGTATATTTGATATGTACTGTAGTAGTAGTAGTAGTAGTACAAAGCCACAATATCCTATAGTGGATGCTACTGTATCTGCTAATGGTAAATATGCCTACCCTAAATATGCCTTCTAAGAAATGTATGCAATCTTTTCTGTAAAGGGTTTTTCTGACCAAATTACCTTTTTACTTTGAATGTTTGTTTCACATAAGGTATTTCTGCAGCCATTGATTTGAGGTAGGGATCTACATTTCCTTTATGCACCTTACTTCTGTTTTTGTGGTGCCGAGAATGTCAGCTGTCAAACATTAACCTGCTTGGTCTGTGTGGACATAATGGTTTCTGTACCGTCTGTAAACCTAAAGCAGATCTAACACTGGGGGTGTCTTATTTTGTCCCTAAACTCCTTTCTGCCTCTTATCTGGTGATCCTCTCCAGCCCCACCCTGACCAAAATACTTAGTAGCTCAGAAATGTATTCCTAAATTTGATTTAGGAGGTAATTCTGTTAGGTTCAGTCTAAGGCACGTGGAGTACATGTGCACATGCACACACACATAGGCACCCTGCATTATAGGACATGTCTTGCATGGGCCCAGTAAGGGTAATTCTGTTAAAGATATTAGGCCCTCTGTCTTCCTTATGCTGGCATTCTCTACACTCCCAAAATGTGATTGTCCTCCGTCAGTGTTAACGTGTGTTTCATGTCCTCGCGATAACTGTTAATGTCTTAATCAACTGTGTTTTACGTATGGTAGATGTGTTGAAGTGCCACTTACACACGCAGTAAGTGTTACTGGTTTTTTTTTTTGGGGGGGTTTGTTTCAGCACTGTTCTAAAATGTTATTCCTTGTTCTGTGCCACTGAAAGTTATTTATTTGTTGTCAGGTTTGTTTTTTTCTTCAAGACATTCATAATATAATATAATAACTAGGATGTATGTTTTAAGGAAGGTGTGTGTGTGGGGGTAGATACTTGTGGTGACCAACAATCAGAGTGCCTTTTTCAGTGCTTCTCCTCATTGACATGCTAGTGTCACATACTGTATCTACTATGTCTGCTCAGCTTAGCTCACAAATAGTCCCTGCACCAGGGACTATTCAGTGTATTTCAATGTAACAATGTATGCATAGTGCATATATTTCTCTCTCTTGCAGTGGTTTTCTAAATGTTAGTCTATATGACCTATATGAGGAACAACTTATTTTCTGCAGTGTAGACATATTTTATTTAAATTAATCAAATTGTTTCTAGTGCAACTAGTTACTAAAGTGATTTGGATGTAGTTCATCGAAAAGCTTTGATGTTGTATCTCTAATCCCCAAAAACATATTTGATGCTTTTAGGGTTGATTTGGGTAACTTCAAACTGGCAGGATTCTGGTGATTCAGTCGAAACAATTGAGTCCTTCACTACTTAAAACAACGACTATAATATAGTGTGTAGAAAATCCAAAGAATTCTTCCATTTAGGAGGCCACAATTCGGGAGCCACTGCTCGACAGCCACAATTTTTGAATTTCTTCCAAAGAGTTGTTAAATTAATTGGCAGTGACTTGAATTAATTATGTTTAAAACTGTGTAGCTTAAACATGCATGACAGTGGTAATGGGCAACAGAACACTGCCAACTACTGGTCAGTTTTTCTTTGCTTCAAAGCACCTGACAATCACTGGGAAGTCCCTGACTTTCCAGGACAGTCGAACAGGCCTGAAGGCATGACTGTTGAACTATTTAATTTGCCTTGCTGATATATTTGTATAATTCCTCCCTGTTCTGATCAGAGGGGCTGTGCAGGTATTTTGAAGATGCTTTAGCAGTGTTTGATAAATATATAGCCTATATCAAAATCTATAAGTATTTATGAAGTGTGTGTGTTACTGTATTAAACTAAAGTTAAAACTAACTGCATGTCCCCGTTCTCATTTTATTGTTTTCTACAATAAAATTGTGTGTGCACTACAGGAAAACTGTCTGTTCCATGTGTAGGTCTAATTAGAGGATTGTTCAAGTCTTTACCAGCAGCTTTTTGAATCACTCGTGAACTCTGAAATCACCACTCACAGTAGCACGCCAACAGTGGCACACAACTGAAGGTATGAATTGGATGTCAGTGCAAAGAGGCAGGTTACTAAGGAGGCTACGAGGCTGTAAACATTGGGCTGCTGGTATTGAAAATGCATGTGCAAATGTAGCAGGTATTTCCGTATCTCCAGTTCTAGATAACACATGAGCTTTAGGCTTCCCAAGAGGTTAGAAAACCGCAGTCCTGTGCAGAATTCATCATGGGGGATTGAGTTCCATACAGAGGCTTATCCAATCCCCATATGCTGAAAAGAGCTGTCTCTTCCTCACACACTCCCTCTCTCTATCTGAGAAGTACATAGTTGAATGCTTGGTGACCACTACTTCCTGTTACAAGGACCTATGATGCGCTGTTGTGCTATTGATCTGATTATATGTTTAGCCTCCTTCCTGAAAACAGTAATCGTGTAAATAAATAACTGGCTTAAGCTGGTTAGATCTACCTGACACTCTCAAAACAGCTGATGCTATTCTTTATGGTGTAAATGACTGCATTGTTGGTCTAATTTTCACACGGTACCATATGACTTGGCTTTGGGTCTTACCGTTATAGTGCAGGCACATGTGGCTTTTACCTGTAACCTAAACCTGCTGAAAAGGGGGACCTGTTCCCTGAACTGTGGAAGGACATAAAGGGTTCTTTTGAGGCCAAAGGGGGAAGAGAAAGATGAATACTCCATTTTATTTCAAAAAGGTAAAATGAATGAACATCAGAGGCAGAAATTGCCAGAGCCGTGTATAACTAAATTACAGTACACTGGGTAAAGTATAAAGTGCTTTATTACATACAAAACACAATCATCACAAACTTAGTTGAAATCAGTTAGGTCACAATTTCTTAATAACAAAATAAACCAATCTGTGGAAATAAAATGTTACTAAAATATTATATCTGCACTGTTTAAACAGTACTGACACAGTGGAACCAATATTATAGGTGTAACCTACAACAGTTGTAAAGTTTATCAGTATCCATCATATAGTTTAATTAAGTTATTGGTTAATTAATTCAACTAAGAGTTTCTAAAGGTAAAAGTTATGAACATCAGAAATTGTAATTGTCCAGGAACCATGTAAAACAAAATGACAGCTAATTGGGTAACGTATAAGGTGCTTTATTAAATAGATTAGGTATTATAAACTACAATCATCACAAAATTATTGATCAGTTAGGCCACATTTACTCAATAACAAACAAATATTAAATATTTGAATATGAAATGTTACTAACCAATATTATTTGGGTAACCTACAACAAGTTGTAAAGTTTACCTCAGTATCCATCATTATGACTTAATCAATTGATTAATTCATTAATTTTACTAAGTTCATTCATATGCTATTGAAATGAAGTTTCTATGGCACAGCCACTTAAGGTAGAGTCAGAAAATGTAAGCTAATATACTTTTTGTCAAATTCAGCGACTATCTAATGGACAGTGCTAGCTGTCCATTCTGTGTGCATACAGTCACAATAATCTGGTGTTTATACACAGCCCTGCTCTGTACCTGGGAACACAAACAAAGTGGTGCAGACTGCACCACACAACAATATACCAGCCTTGGCAATGCCTTTCCAATCTGTGGGGCAAAGATTCTTAAGCAGCACACCGTGGCATTGAAAGGAGAGGTGATTTGGTTTTCAAATATCAACAAGCTTTCGCCAGAATGACTGACTCTACCTTAACTATAACATACATCACATTACAGTCCAGTGTACAGCAGCATTATATTATCAGGGTAGCAATCATTATACATTGTCTGTAAAACAGTTTTGATACAGACAGTGGTTTCACAGCTCACAAATGATCATTTATTATTAATGTTTATTATTTTTATGAAATCAATGAAGTTGTGAATAGAAGTGATATTATGTGTCACCCCTGAGAATATGTAAACAATGTGTGTGAGGTGTGTGTGTATATGTGTGAGAGAGAGAGATATTTAGTTGTTGAAATGTCTTCACCATCAGGTCTTGGACTTAAAATGATGCTTGTGTAAATATGTTTAAAATGTTAATTTAGTTTCAGTTTCCTGCTGCAATTTGTTCCATCTACAAATGTACTCCTGCATTACCGCAGCAAAGGGACATACAGTAAGTTCCATCAAGTGGCAGCTTTACAGTAGTTTGAAGAAGTAGCAGACATGGTCTATCAGTGTTTCATCTGAGCCCGTGGAATTTGATTAATGGTTATGTGGTGCATTCCTATGTGGTTGCTAGGCAGAAAGACATAATAATCATAATCTATAACACATATAATTAAAACAAAGTGCAACCATTCAGAACAAACAATAATATGTCAGTTTAGATTTAATAATAATTACATTTAGATTAATAATAATTAAGTTCAGACTAAATTTCTTTATATACAAGTGTATATAAATTAAGTTTGCATGTGATGTGTGTGTGTATGCGATTTACTCACTCATAGACATCAGAGGTTTTCATTCTCCTGTAATACTTGGCCAATTTGATAGAAAATATTATACTGGGGATAAAGAACATTATACACCAGCCCAAACTGAACCAGAATGCATTCTGGGGAGACAATCAGTAGGAAATAGCATTAGTAACTGGACATACAGTGTATTAAACATGAGGCATTTCATGAATTCCTGTATGAGAGTCTGTCTCATTTGTCAAGAGACATCATATATTGTTAAGTAAAGTTTATTTAGAGTTTTCTCATTTCCCTAATTTCCACAAGCATGACACAAATGACACAAACAGCAGTGATATATTTCTCACCAGAGACTCCAGCGTGCTTGAGCATATGATGGTCTCTGCTGAGTCCAGGGCTCCGGCCACAGGCCCACAGCGGCCCACCTGCTGTGTGATCTAGAGGGGTAGAGGTTAACACAGGAAGCACAGAACACAGGGTCACAAGCAGCGCTTACACCCTAAGAGAACCCACACTGTAACACAAGCAGAGGTCAGCATTGTAATCTGAAAATATCTTACCGTCCAGTTGGCCCAGTCAGCATATGCCTTAAAGTATCCCATCTGACAATTCAAGAAAGTTTTGCTTTTCTGTAACAGGTTGAGAGAGAGAGAGAGAGAGAGAGAGAGAGAGAGAGAGAGAGAGAGAGAGAGTGAGAGAGAGAGCATTCCAGGCATTCTCACCCTTCTTTACAGTGGGATGTCACAGCAAGCTGTGCAAGGGGCATTTATGAGGTGTAATTCTGAGTAAATTCTTTGGCCTCATGAATAACTGCCATAGTGTTGTGGGAAAACCAGAGATATGTCACCTGATGCGAAACAAGGCTTTGGTTAAGCAGACCATGAAATCACTGGAACCGTAACTATTTTATGCCCCTATGCGCATAAGCAAATAAATGCTCATTATGAGATGTGTTTGAATTGGACATAATCCATGTGGTAATTACGAGTCACCAACACAATGTACTAAATTAAGCACTACAGTATAATATAATGTTAGTGCTTATAATATACTGTAGTGCCTTGCCCCCCTTGGTTACTGACCCTCCAGAGGCATTATGGATCAGCTGAAACACGTCTAGCCATCATGTGACTCAAGACTACTCACACTCTTGACAATCTGTGTTGTGTTTATGTCCAGGAAGGCTTGTGCTGTTCCAACTGTGCTGAAAAGATCCCCCATGGCTCCCTGGAATAGAAAGAAGAACATGCTGAAGAACAGGCCTTCTTCACTCTTACTGCCATTGCTGATGTCAGTGAGTACTCACATTGATTTGTTGAGAAATGGACTGAAGTGACTGTATGGTTGAGTTGAGCATTCCCTATGGGGGAAAAGCATCTGGAATGTCTACACTTAAGGACTGTGTATTTATAATGTCCAATACAGACTGAAAATAATAGAACATTTAGGAGATGGTCCTCTCACCAGTTGTGGGAAGATGGTCATTTCAATGTTAACCTGGATTTGTCTTAGTGCCTGGGCCTGAGCTCTTAGCTTTGCCTGAATTGTCATGTTCATCTAGAAACGAGATCTGACAGTTAGTCAAAAATAATTGGGTATCATGATATTATAATGTACTGATAAATGCCATGAATTCTTAATATAAATTAGTTAACATTTTAAATGACATCCTGCTAATTACAGGGTAAGTATCTGTAAAGTAAGGCACAAAACAAAAACTTAGTTGAGTTAGGTTATAAGTAAAAAGATGATTATTGACGTAAGTGGGCTGTTAATAATAATATTAATAATAATAATAATAATAGTAATTATTATTATTATTATTATTATTATTATTATTATTATTATTATTATTATTATTATTATTTAAATATAAATAATATGCATTTCATTTTTCAGTGCAAAGGCCCATATTTTAAGGTGAAATAAATGTATAATATATAAATGACTCAGTACTTACTTGAGAATTCGCAATACTGTCAAGGGTATTGGCCGTTGTATTAAGATTCATGTTGTAAATGTTTTTAATCTGAGAAAAAAAGAAAGACAGAAAACACTGTATGAGGGCTGGCTATGCATATTCACTTTGTATATTATGACCACAGTAAACACCAGCTACTGTACATACAAACATGCCGCTATACCTGCTTCGTTACAGTAATGAAGTTAAGATCGGCAGACACATTGGTAAGTGTGACCAGCTGGCTTTTAACTGCAGGGCTCAGCAAAGTGATGGATGGCAGGGAGATGTTGGCATTGTCAAACTGCTTCTCGATCTCTGCTGTGTACTACAGGAGAAAAATAAAGCAATAGAACAAAGAACTGGCTCAAGAGATGATTTTGAGAAACTATTACTAGTTGTTTTATAAAATGTCATGTTTGTGGTTGTTTATATATTTATATATTTTTGTATGTATTATGGTATTTAATTATTGGTTCATGTACTTTTTATGGGGTGTGGGGGGGCTAAACAATTAAATGGAGCCGAAGTTTTAAGTCAGTGATAAAACACATTTTTCAAGTAGGCTACAGTACTGTATATCTACAGTGTGGGCAGGACACTAGATATATAATATAAATGCCATTATATACAGTTTGATTTACAAACCCACCCAGAATATTCTATAATACATATGGCCTTCAGTGTTAATATCCTACCAGTTTGTTGAAATATAATGATATACTAATATAATGATATAAAAAGGTTGAGCATGGGGCCTTACTTTTGACACATTGAGCACATTTTCTAGGTTTATACGATTAGACAACTGAAGCGTGGACCAAAGAGGGCTGTTCTGCTCACAAGCACTGCAGACAGACAAAAAGACAAAAGGTACATCAGACTAACAGTTATTCTGGCTCCATATTTATACTGGTGGGAGATGGGATTGCGTACCTGTAGATACGACCAAGAGTGATATTGGTTTGACCGCCTAACATCTGACCTAGGTCAAACCCTGGAATCACACCTGGAGTATCAATCAACTGCAGAGAAAGGTTACAATTTAGCAGATGCTTTTATCAAAAGCAACTTACAATCAATGCATTGGTCAATAGTAGAACAGTTCATATACCAGTTGTCATACTGTACACAACCAATATTATGTTAGAATAATAACAGCAGCATGTGACCAGGGCTAACTAAGTTAAACATGTACAACATACATGATATAGTATCTAATATACACCATACTATTGCAGGAAACAATTGCCAGAAGCCAAAGTACCAACAAAGTGTCAATCTAAGAGCTTAACAAAAACATCTTTTTTTATGTTAGAAGATGAGAGATTTTGTTAGTGGAAGTACTAGGGGTAGGGAGACCAGTGGCTGGGTTCCAAGGTGGACTCTGAAGAGGGGGGGTTTTAATTCACTTGCAGAAGATGGGTAGAGACTCGTCTGTCCTGAGTGCTGCAGGAAGCTCTTTCCACCATTGTACAAGGACAGAGAAGAGTCTGACCCATACTTTTAGTGTGTGTCCGTACCTTCAGCAGCTCTCCGTCGTTCCAGGGTCTACAGATCAGTGTGAAGACATTCCCTCCCAGCAGAAAGAGCACCAAAACAACTAGCATAAGCAGCCAGGAGAACACGAAGCTGAACCCTGAACCCCTGCAAATGTATTAAATGGTTGGAAATAATAAAACTCAAAATCTAAAATCAAACTGAACCTGAAAATGTACTTTTAAATTGTCACTTTTAGGCTACAGTATCAGCAGCTGTGTTAGTTTTACAGTATTATTATTGAATATATTTCAAGCCCCACAGGCGTTGCGCCTGTTTGACCTCTTCTAAAGACTGCCTGGGTGTGTACAGATCCAGTTTGATTGACATCTTCCTGATTCTCATGTGTGTCCACCTGTTTGGGGCAGCACGTTCTTCTATGATTTGTTCTGCTCTGCCTCAACTTCAAGATACCTATTTAGCCATATGCTAAACACCTGTGTGGGTTTCCAGAAGCATTATACTG
>JAODUG010019392.1:0-22001 GCA_027564795.1 Aphredoderus sayanus
TGTGTGTGTGTGTGTGTGTGTGTGTGGGGGGGGGGGTTATTGCGAGAGGGAATTTTTCACCCGCAGCGCCAAGTGATGGCTGCTATCTGATAATAAACAGAGAGACTTGTTGAGCATGAGTGAGTGCTGGTGTGCTAGCTTCCAATCAGCAGCGGCTAGCACTAAATTACTGCGGTGTCTGCACTGTCTCTCACAGTGCTACTGTGTGCCTGCAGGGCTACGTGTGCCACCGACAGCCTCACCTTACAACACAGTCGGCTGCCTTCAAATAACACACAGAGAGAGAATATAGACACATAGGAAGATACTGGGCTTTCTGTGCCATGTTAGCACAGTGTCCTTCCCTACTGGAGGGGGATAAACATGGCGAAGCTGGTAACATACAAATAACAGGCTGTTTACATGCAGGACCCTTTGGCCAATTGGCCAGCTACATTTTGGCTACTGTTTGGCTTCTGCATTATGCATGTGACCTAACATTTGTTTTATGTTTTTCATAGATTACTGATCTTTGTATTTGGAGCTTTGAAATGGCGCATTACATTATCCAGGGCGGCCCTTTTAATCTGAGTCTTTTCTGACGTAATATTCTGTCAAGTCTGAGGCTGCGAAAACTGGCCAGGTACCCATGCCGATCCCTTGACATATTATGTCAACACAGCACGCTACGATCCCAGTGTATTTACATGAAACACTCCAGCAGAGACTGCATGAATACACATACACACACAGAACTCAAACAAGCCAACACATCCATGAGGCCGTGAGGCTCAGACGATTACACTGAGCCTCCGGACTCCTGGCTGAGAACTCTCTGGGCAGGGGGGTGAGGTCTCTTTCCCTTTATCCAACAGAGCTGGCCGGCTGGTGGTACACAGATATTGTCCAGGGTGCTCTGCTCGTAACACAACAAATACACATGCAAACGTATTTAAAGTATTATATCCGAGCCATCTTGAAAGGGTTGGACTCTTTCCTTTGTGCTCCCTGTCTCCCTTCCATGTGAAATGTGGACAGTGTGCAGGAAATGGTATGGTTTCAGGTGTGAGAGTTCACACACATCATCGACATCATTTCTGTTTTTCCTTTTGTTTTCCTTCCCTCACTGCCTCCCTCCCTGGCCAGTAATTTATGGCTGTGTTTCTGAGGAGGGCCGGATAAACGGGGGAGGGAGGGGGTACTACTGGGGGAGGGGGAGCGGAGGGCAGTCCCTATAACAGAGACATTGACATGGCTTTTCACATGTTCTCTAGTCATGCATTATATCCCCACCACAAGAGATTCACTCGCTCCACAACATTTCTTTAGGCATTTCCTGGAGAAAATAATAAGCAACCCATTTATCTACCTTCACTTCACACCCTTGGCTGGAGAGCTTTTACCCACATCCAACCTCCTCAACCACACATGCACATACACACACTCCTTTGCTGAGGTTCTAATTTATGAATTCATTCCTTTTTGTCTTGACTACAAAGGCAGAGTGTCCCAGTTCTTTACATGCATCCCTCTGCTCGCCAGTCTGGAGCCTGTATCTGCTCTAGTTGGTCCCGCCCATTTCCCCAGTATCCCTCTGAAGTATTTGTTCTGTTTTTTTGTTTGTTTGTGTTTTTGTTTTTCCTGTCAGTGTCCAGTCAGTATACAAAATATGCAGTACCTTCAATTTAATGAGCCTCAATTGGCCACACATTGCATGAACACAGTTGTGTTCAAAGTGTCCTGCACAGCGTGCGGTCACCCAATTTATAATACATTTTTAATTGATCTATTTATTTATTTGATTTCAGATTATTGGGAACATTCTGGCATTACAGTGTTTACACACTTGTTTGTCTGTAAAAGCGTTGACATAGACAACAAGACCAAAACCATAATAGTATTGGATGAATTTGACAAATGCATCTCTGACGTGCATTTCACAGCTGCCTGATTGTCTTTTTCAAATGCAAATGAATAGGGATTAAGTTGATTCTTTTCTGATCACACTAACAATACAGGTTGATTTATTGCGAATATAATGTCTGATAGCGGGTCTGACATTGAGTTTGTTTATGAAAGGTGACAAACATATGGTTTGAGTGTAGGAGTGAAGTAATATTTAAATATATATGATTACACAATGATGATGAATACAAATTGGTGTTGTGAGAAATAATGTTAATTATGTACTGACTTAATTTCACAGTCGCATTGTAGTGTTTATTTCATAACGTCTAACGTATAAAAACATCTTTATAAATAATGATTTAAGAAAACATTGTCAATCATTTCAACCATTAAGTTTGTTCGTACATTATGTATTGTATATTATGTACTGTATCATAACACCCATAAGTAATCACCGAAAGACCGGTGGGTTGGCTTGAGGCATGTTTCAGATAATTGGACCTACAGAGGGAGTGCCCTGCTCCATAGCTCTACTATCACTACTAAGGATTGTTCCATATTTATTGTGGTTGGTATACTGTACCATGGCAGTGTTGATTAACGAACTACAGTAGATGTCTATTACAAGTTTAGCTCTCTCATTTGTACCCTATTACCTATTACTGCTTATAGCGTCATCCTGTAGAAACCTGCCTGTGATCCCCAAGCCATATTGGCATTACTATTTGGGGGGCATTTTGCATTTTTAGTATGTTGTCATTCATATTGAGTTACATTTCTCCTAAAGTCTGCTAATGAGAGATAGTTGAGTTACCTGTAGTTTAGAGGTGCAAGGTTGTTTGGAAAACAATGCAAGTCAAAACAGTGGAGACATTAAAATTGCTCGAAAGGGAGTGTGATCACTAATATATTTAAATATGGTTCAAGGGAAGTCACTGACTGGTTGGCACTTGCTTTTCATCGTGACACGAATCAGTGTTAGAGCAGCTATCTACAGTATTAGGTTCCCATTTCATGTCCAATGTTTAAGCTATTGATGTTGGCATGAGTAGTCTTTGATGAGGAATGTCAGATGGTGCCATATTACTGTATACATCATGAATGGATATTAACCAGAGTAGAAATATGTCTGCAGTGTTCTGGATGATACAGTACAGAAACAGAAATATTGTCAATGAAAATAAGTAGTGGTTGCAATGACTTGGGGATTTTATTCCTATAAACATGATGACCCATAACAAAAAGCATTGTTTCAAAACATCCTTATTAAATTATTCAGTTTCCACTATTGCTGTAGGTTCTCACTCAGACATTTTCCACTTTTATTTACAATATTTTTCCATCATTCCTGCCTATTCCGATATGTTCATGTACTGTAGTATCATTCAGACTTAATGTTGAAATAAAGGTCTGTCTTTTTTGACTTGTAGCACTCTTACACAAATTAAAGTCACTGATAATAATCAGCTTAATTAAGATTCACATTGTTGTTCCAGTGGGTAGGGAGATTTACAACAATAATGTCATTAAAGTGCAGGCCATCTATTCACTGTTGTAATTGGATTTGGAAAACAAAAGCCTTTTGAAATGTTCAGTAGCATACGTGTGCATGCACACACACACACACACACACACACACACACACACACTTCTAACACTTGTCTTCTCTGTCTTTATACTTAGTTTGAAACAAAGGTTTTGGAGCCACCAGTGACTTCTCAACATTCAATCAGCATGGCGGCATTTTAACCTATTGCGGACAAGCATGCACAATCAGATGCTAAAATATGTGTAGCGTTTTCAGCAACGGCTCTGTTTGTTAGATTGTTTGGAACCCAGAGCTCCTCCATTGCAAACTGGAAACAGTGTCGGAGAGATGTGTCTTAAGTCAGGACTTTCCGTTCACAGCAACGCAACGGTTGGTTCCTCTCCTTTCTTCCCTGCCTGCCTTGGCCTCTTGCTGCAACGTGTTACCAGATTGGCTGATGTGGCGCACCCGCCTCATACAGCCAGAGTAGCGTGAGCACCCCTAGAGGGGAAAAATGGAGACAGCTCCCCTATGCTGCACATGCTTTTGACAGCTTTTGACAGCTTTTAAATGCCTTTGCCCACGGTTGTGTCATGTTTATTTATTTTTTATTATTTGCGAGTTGGGTGGGCCCAAAGGTTGTTTAAAACTACACATAAATGCACAAAGCCTATCCTGTATATAGAACGGGTAAGTCAGGGCTTTACAGTAAAATGTACTGACATGCCTATTCAGGTCAGGGAGAGAGGAGTGTTATGTGCATAAGGTATAAAGATGTCATAAACTGTAGGATGACCTGCAGGATAAATGAGAGCCTTCTTATATAGGCATATCATTATGGCACCTCCCCAGTGCTGCGCCACTGTCTGTGAAATAAATGTAGCCTTTTACATAATTCTCAGTTATATCTTGTATGGATCATTAGTCTCATAGAAGCCTCAAAAGCCTTATTTATTTGAATGTATTGCTCTTTCGGAGACTCCAGGCAAAACAATTAAGCCGTCAGGCAGCATGCTTTATTTCATATGGGGATATTAGTGTTGAGGCAGATAATTTGGTTTTGTTAAATTCATTGCTATAAATCTAGCTTGCCCTTTTTCTTTAACATATAGCAACCAGTATAGCCTACTCTTGACACTTAAAATCACATCATTAATGTGATACATTGTCTTAAAAATATTTTACTAGATAAATGAAGACACAGGGCAACATTTTAATTTCAGAACCTAATGTTTAAATAATCACAATACAGAGTAATTTAAATTATACAGCTTTTTGCTTGTGTTTCCTAATTTACAATGTAGAGTGCTTTGCTGTTCATTGTCTTCTTGTGTACAAGTAAAACACCTTTTCCACCCACCGCTAACAGTTGGAACCATCGTAGGCGGTGTCTCACATTGCACCACAACACTGTTTTGGTGCAATAAGCATTAAAACACCCTGCATTTTGAAAGACATTTTAACAAAGGGACATTTTTATGAATTAAATTCAATGCACCATAATCCCACATATAAATGGCTGGACATAACCCCTGGTTCGCTTTGTGGGCACAGTGTGACACAATGGTTCCAGCTGTTAGTGATTGACAAATGAAAAACTAACTAAATTACACAACCAGGTGGCCTGGGTATGGCTGAGTGCCGTGGCATAACAGTGATGCACAGGGGCCAATCACCAAAATGAACATGATTGGTTCATGTTGAGTCCTCTTCACATTACAACCACAATAGGGACAAAAGACTGTACCACAAACAAACTACGCTGAAAAGAAGAAGGCATGCAATATACTGTATAATATTGCAAAGAACAATTTTATGGTGGAATAAGATGTACTGTATATTGGATTTATTTAACTGTCTGTTCCAGGCGGTGCCACTACTACAGTATACTGCAGTATGTAAAATATAAGCAAAGATCATTTTACCTTGTAGTACTTCAATGAGCTTCAATGAGTCCACCAGAAACAATATATGAAAAGTAAATGTAATGTAATGTAACAATCAATTCTTAGTAGAATATGTAATATTTTAGCTTGTTTGTAAATGTTTAATCCTCTTGATATCCTAAAAATATAGTGTTAAAACACAAAGTGCATCTAAATGTGTATGATTGTATGGTTCTTTTAATTGTCATTGCTGTGTGTATTTATTTATTTAATTACTATTTCTTTATATATTTATGTTGTTATGTGCCTTTTAACATTCCTGTTGTCCTCGGGTTTTAAACACGCACCTTTTTGTGCCAGCAGTGCATATCATATGTGTGTGTAAACTGTATAATTAGGTTTAGCGCCTTCTATCTGCCACAAAGCACTAGTGATTTGGGTCATTTTGACCAGGAGGACATCACAAGGGTTAAACTATTTAAGGTTGTTATATACATACATATTATAATATATGGCAATAAAAGCGACATCCGTTACTTAAAGTGTAAGTGTCCCACACCTCCCACACCTCTCCTTTTTATTATTATTACTACAAGGTTTCTGTACAAACAAAATGTGCTACAGTTAATGGGAGAAAAATGTTGATCTTATGAGGCAGCCCATAGCCACATTCCTGTGAACCCCACAGAGCTTGTTCCGACCCTGGATAAAAGCTTTGTGCTTAATAGGAATTTGGAGAGAATGCATTTCCAACAGTTTGATTTTTCTTTTTCTGTTTTTATGCTTGGGCATCATATTAATATTTGAGAGAACCTAACCTCACGTATAGTATATGGCCTAAATGTACATGTTGGCATATGTCATTAAGATTCTCAGTTGGCTGAATCTTTAACCACACCAAGGGATGTGAAATGTGTTTATTAGCTTGTTAGTTTGAAGCGGTATTTGCAGATAGCATATACTGCCTCACTTTTGACTGATATGTTTTTGTTATAATTGCTGGGCGTGTCTCCTTTATCAAAGGGTAGAACATTTTTCTAACCTTTAGATACAGTATGTTCATCCACACCGAAAGCCAAGGGCAAGACTAAAAGAATAAATATTTTACCTATTTCAAGTGTTCCCAGCTGTATTATTTTAAGCAAACACACTGTTACTTACTGTATGCTGGTAAGATTTCAATATGATGTTAAGATTTCATGTATTTTTGGATCTACAGTAATGAGACCAGATTAAATCATGATCACAGTGCTGTAATTTCTGACACTTATTTAACTACACTTACAATTTAGACAAATTACTTTCCATTGTCATTGCAAACATTGCCGTTGTCTTGTTGTTGTTTGGGGAGTCTCCGCAAAAAAGATTGTCAGGGACAAATTGACCAATGAGATTCTAGTCTTGACTTTGTGGCTTGCTGCAAATCTATGGCTTGCCCATAATACTTTCTAGGCAGATATTTCTTCATCTATGTTGGACAGGGAAATGCAGCAGAATATTTTTTTCTCTTTTCTCCCTTAGGGCCCGCAAACCTTTCTTGGCTTTAGTCTGAAAGCGGCTTTGTATCAAATCACTGCTGGCTGTGTAGAAAATGTGCGCAGGCGTCATTGCCTGTAAACTTTTTGGAAGTGCTCCTGCCGGTTCTTGCCAAATTGTCTGCAGCCTCTGCATATGGAGCATGCTAATGGGAAAGGGAAAGCAAATGAGGCTTAGCCGGAGCGCCTCAATTTGGGGGTCTTCAAATTTACAGGTCCATTTCTGCCCTGGGGGATTATGGCCACCTCAGAAAGGGATAATAGGATTGAACAACCTTTCATGGAAAAGGTGTGAGAGCAGACGCAAACTAATGATTTGAGGTTTGGTCATCCATAATTATAGAATTCCTTGATAGGCTTTTAATTTCCCTTTGAACGGCATCTGTTTTGGGTGGTTTCTCATGTTCTTATAGGTCTTTCAGCTATCCAAGCAGTTTGAAGAAACTGCTTGGTTTTAGTTCCTCCACATGCTGGTAAAGGTAATTCCCCTAAATGGGTGAAAATTGATTGTGACACTAAAAGTGCTTCCCTATAAAATATTGAAGCCGGCCAGGGATGTCATTGATCCATGTTACCCAATGTTCCGCCTTATGCTCCACATGGTCTAATTTTCCATTGCTTCCCCACTATGATGCTATAGCACCAGAGCTCCAAATGTACAGTGCACCCCCATCATTGCAAAGGGGCTGCACAAGACATTTGTGTGCCCCAGTTAGATAACTTCACTTTGATACAATCTGATGTATACATACAGTACTGTAAGAAGCTGCTAGTGTGCAGGATTAACTATCATCCCCCAGGACAATAGGCAAGGCAGCAAATGGAAAAATGAAGGAGGTACACAGCAACCTGTAATGAAATACTGATGTGTTTGTGACAGCCTTTATTTGATCTGGGAGACATGTCCTAAGAATCCCACCTAGCCAGCAAACCAAATAAACAACGTTGGTTCACTTAGAATGTTTAGTTTTCTACAGTAGTGGTGGTGGAAATGTTTTGCTTTCATTCTCCTTTCCTTTAATTTATTTTATTTATTTATTTATTTGCTGCTATGTCTCATCAGTGCCACTTTATTTTTTGTGAGGGGGGCAGGGGGTGTTTTTCAACCAAGCGCATAAATAGATTTTTCTCTTTTCAAGTTGAGGCTCTTTGTACATGGCGGTTGTATACAGTACCCATACTCAACAAACGCATGTACACTCACAATGAGGATTCATTTTATGATGAACTTGGTGGTTGAATAAGCTCAATACTATGGACTTCATATCAAAGCCAAGGATAATTATACAGAATTACTTTTAACACTTCCATTGGCCACTTTCATCAAAGCTCCTTTTCATGCATTTCCATGCAGAGACTAAATGAAGAGTTTCCATTATAGCAGTTCTTCACCCGTGTGGCTTCGGTTGTATAGAAGCCACACGTTATGTAGGCTGCACAGCGGCGGTGTTAGAACACTCGCTGCTTCAAGCATCCAATCACGCCTCTCTGTGTTTCACCCCTCCCACCTCCCAGGCCAGTTCCTCTGGGTTAACGCCTCTGTGTTCGGGGGCCCCTGGGTGCTGAGCCCCTGGCTGTGGGGAGGCCAGGGCCCGTGTGGACTGGACATGGCCGTGTTCCTCCATCCTCGACAGAGCGGGCGCTACACCGTGTGGCTCACCGAGCGAGGCAAGCCCCCGCTGTCGCTGCTGTCCACCGACACGCTGCCGCGCATCACAGGGTAAGCACCCACACAGTACACTAGAGTCACGATGTTCAGATGTAAAATACTCTATTTAGAAACGACGCTTTTAAGTCTTAAGCCACTTAATAAGACTTAAATGCTTGTAGGCCATATACATTCCCCTTGACTCATAACAATGTAACATCAATAGCTGCTTACACTTTTGTGGAGCTAATGCTCAAAATCATCCTGTGAGAGCATTGTACTCAATTTACAAATCCCTGCATTATAATCACTTCAATCTGAATTGTATTAATATTCAGAAATCGACTCTTATTTGATCATACATGTACAGTATGTAATACTTTTATTATCACCAAGCTTCTGATGAAAGACACCATTATTTACAGTAATATTGAGTATTGCATGCATGCAGTATACATGAGTGCAGTTCTGTCTTGTATTCTTATAGTATTCTGATACTGCATCCGCTACAAGCAAATACAAAGCTTTCTTCTGTTGCACTTGTCACAGATCAATGGGCTGAGGTAATCTCAAGCAGACCAAACCACACAACACAGCTACTCAAGTCACTAAACCTGCTACTATATATATATATATATATATATATATATATATATATATAACCACTACACATGCTGGGAGGAGCACAGCATGTGTAACAGTCCTCCAGAAACCTTTGGGTAGGGGGTGGAATTTCCCACAGCAGCAAACCGGGGTTTGTTGGGGTGTGTGCGTGTGTGCGTGTGTGTGTTTGTATGCCAGGCCAAGTCTGCCAGTAGGTCAATCTTGGGCCTGTCCTTTGCTTGTGAAATCTTTGTAGCGGCAGATATTGATCCACAACCTACTGTATGCATGTAAAGTGTGTGTTCCATGGAAGAGAGCAACGCAGAGGGTTCAGCAGAATCCAGTAAACATGCCCCCATTGACTGTATTTTATATGGAGATTGAAAAAGAAATGAGAGAGCCAGAGATGGGGAAAGGGGGGGTAGTGTTAATACAGGCACATAGCCTGTCTGCGTTGTACCTAATCCCTAATTAACAGCAGGTCTATGCACTGCTCACCACAGCTTACTTCTGTACCGTACACTGTGGCCACAGGAGGGTGGGAGGTCAACACCATATCCCACTGTGCTCAACATGTCACTCACGCTCCTCTTGTTGTAGGTGCTGCATTGTGGGTCGGCGCAGGGCGGGGGCGCAGGCAGCATGTGAGCGTCGAGCTTGGTCTGTCTGTGAGTCCACATTGGGAGCGTGTGGCCGGGTGGGAGGTTTCAGCTTGATCGCCGGCACTGTCGCCTCGTCGCCCGGGAGACGCTCGTGTCTGTGTGTGTGTGTGTGTGTGTGTGTGCGCTCTCATTTGCAGTCTGCAGCCGTCGTCTGCCCACCCTCCCCCACCCCCCCCACACACACACACACAAGGTCCAGCGTCCCCTGCTTGTGCTTGCTGCGTTCTGTTGCACACATTAGAGGGGGAGAAGGAGGCGATGGAGGCAGCGAGAGGCTGGACATGAGCCGGTTAGCTTACTAATTGCCAACCTCTGTCCCCGCTTGTCTTTTGTGTGAATGTTAATGGTCTGTCTTATTCAGTGGCCACCATGCATATTTATGCAGGCCTGGACAATGGAGTAACAAATATCCATACATTGGTGCGTTAATAGCGTATTTTCTGTTTGTTTTTCTTATGTGATATAAATGTACTGTATATTTATATAAAATATTTGGGGAACACGCATTCATGACTTCCTGTTTTGCGTGTGTTTTTGCACCTTATGTTAAGTAGATTAAACAACTTCACTTTTTCTAGGCCTTCTTTTGAAATGACTCAGTTTGTAGCCATGACAACGAAAACGTCCAAATGAAACAATAACATCTAATGTGACAGGTTTGTTCCAGAGGGGCTAAAAACAGTGCATAGCCCCTCGGAAGCCTCCCACAGACTTTGTTGCCGCTTGGTCATTATTTCAGTCCATAGACTCCCATCGACAACAAAAGTATAATATCCATAGAAAAATAACAGCGTAGGAACAAACATCCCCGAATCTCACTAAAAATATACTTGAAAAGACTTTAAAACTAAAGTCTACTTTTTAATGCCTTTCTCTTAAATCTCTGCCTTGGATCAGGTTTAAGTTTTTGAAGGGAGCCCATTTCAGAGTGTATCCAGCAGCTTGGCTTCCAGAGAGGTCTTCACTCACAGTAGGCTTCAGTAGGCATTAAGGGACTTTGCTCTTCAAAGACTTTCCAGTTCACACTGTGCATGTCAGCATCCTAGGAGTCTTGGCTGAATGGTGGAGACAGAGAGGGTGAAAGGGAGTCTGTGTGTGTGAGTGTGCCTATGCTTTGTGTGTGTGTGTGTGTGTGTGCATGCCTATACTGTGTGTGTGTGTTTTCTACCTTAGTCTAGGCATACATGTATGTTTTGATGTTTTCTTTTATATGTGGGGGACTGTGTGTGTGTGCATGCATGTGTTGGTGTTTAAGTGCTGTAAACAATTGTACATAACTGCTCCTATTCTTGTATTAAATAATCATCTCCCAATAATGGGACTGCACCTTCAGATCGGCCATGTACCATATCGTATCTGGCAGTCATGTAGCTGAACACAGTTGAATGACGATCGTTAGGGCTCCTACTATAATTGGGGTCACCCCTAAGGATCATTAGGGGCTCTTAGTGTCATTTCAAGTGTTCAAATCATTGAAGGCAAGGTCACACCTGAAACATAGGAATCAATGAGCCCTACTGTACCATGAAAAATGTAATCTGACTGGATGGCCACTGACCATAGCAAGCTATATAATGTAGTTTTGGTGGGACATTACATCCAGTTTGTACTGTAGCATGTAACTTGGCCTTACACAATATAATTTGCACCCCCAGTTTATTGTGAATAGACTGAAAGTGTTACAGGTAATGAATCGATACTTTCATTCAGTTAGATGAACACTGTATGCAGTATGAATAGCAGCCCTATAAAATAGTATATAGCAACAACAAGAAAGATGAAGGACACCGATAGAGAACCTTTATCCCAAGATTGTATCTGAAGCATAATAGTATAGACAATAATAGCAGGATATTTGTTTGCCACGATATAAAGCATGATAAAGGGATTGGTATGAAATATACAGGCAGGGCTGCAACTTTTCTTTTTTTCAATGTGTTTTTATTGAGTTTCCTTTGAGTTTATTATACATACAAAATGCCCAAATACAACAGGGATGAGACAAACAATGAATGGGGAGAGAAAGAAAAAAAACTGCTTACAGGATATCATACACTTATCAAACAATACCAGTTATCTAGAGGTAAGAGACGCTGGTACTGTAAACACTTCACATAGGATAAAAAAGGCAGCATCAAACTTTGCTCCAGTGTGTATATTTTTATTTTTTCTATTTTGAGGAAATGCATGACCTCATAAACACATCTGCTGAAAGGGAGGCAGGGGTTGGTCAATCACTCACTAAACTTTCAGTTTAAGCAAATGAGACCTTAGGTAGGTTTAGTAATATATTAAAAAATGAAGAGCCAAATTGTGGGAAATTGTCAACATACAGTAAGTTATATGACCTTAAAATTGCTTACTACTGTAAGTACTACTGTAAGTACTCCAAAAATGTTATGAAACCGACACCGAAGTTTAAATTGTAATTTTAAAATGTTTTATTTAATGATTCATCATAATGATTCTGGAGGGTGTTAATTTTAGCGTGGCACTATGGCTTTATGAGACACTTAGCAGAGCATGCAAATGAACAACAGTGTGATACCACTGCATAACAGTAAAACATGCCAGTGTACTATATTATGAATATCTGTGAGTAGTTAAATAAAACCTACACTGTAGATATCATGGTGGTAATGTTCTCTCTTTATCCAATGGCGCCAATATAACTTTCATAATACGTCTTACACCACATTTTGACTATGTTCTATTAAATCACAGTGCCAATAAATCTGCCTCTGTCTGCACCATGGCGATATTTCCCCCCCTGTCCTCCCACGTGTGAAACTAAACAAGAGTAAGAAGAATGCATCCAACCCCCCGGGTCTTTCCTTCTCACCCCCCGCACCACTTCTTAAAGCAGGGCCACAGTGCCACAGCTGATGGGACCCTCATTGCTCTAGATCTGGGAGTGCTGCCAGTGGCGAGCCTGCAATGTTTAGCTCATTTGGAGAACAGAGGACGGCTGCTCCGGGCTTTATTTTATACATTTGGCCGATGGTGCAGCATCACAGCCAGAAGAGGGAAGGTCAACACTGTGTCGGAAATGGATGTGCCCTGTTGACGATTAGAATGAGAGGAGCCCTTAGTGTTTCAGGCAGCTGGATACACCAGCAGCAGTGTTCCAGGTCTGCTGTATAAAGCAGTGGTGCTCCAAGGGCCTCATTTTCCATGCCGCGTACACAGGCTAATTAGGATATAGTGATCTGAATACCGAATAGTGATTAACAATAGCGAAAAATGGAGGGAAAAGTGTTATGAGCTCTGCCAAACAAACAAAGGAGGGGAAGTTGTGCGTTGTGGCTGATTACTGAGCCACATTGGTTAAGAAGGAATCCAACCCAAGCGCTCTCTCTCTCCCTCTCTCTCTCTCTCTCTCTCTCTCTCTCTCTCTCTCCCTCTCTCTCTCACACACACACACACTTTGTTTCCACCTCAGGCTAGTTTTCCAAAAGCCTTCATCTCTACTGTTTCATATGTAAATGAGACTCCCCATAGCATCACTGCCACATGGCTCGTTTCCCTGCCTCCCAGCAGTACTTTTCACAGCAAGGTGGTCACAGTATCGCTTTTATAGACAAATATATGCCTGCGTCTTGATCAGGAGCACACTTTCCTGTCTTAGCTTGATATTTAAAGCAGAATAAACATGTGTTGAAAGGGCTACATTTGTGTTTTTTATAAACACTGGACAACATCTTTATAAAGTAATACAAAGACTGAGTTAAAAGGTCTTCTCACAAAGGTCTCCATTCAGACAGTAAAAAGTATTACAACATCCCTTTTGCAGTTTATCTTGAAATATTTTATATATTTACAGATATCTACAGTATATAACAGTACCTGTCTCCTATCTTGCTCAGTATCATACCATAAATATAGTTATGCTGTCTCTTTAGAATGTTGTGGTTCATATGTATAATATGAGCATACAGTATATCTATGTATAAAAAAGAAATGACTATGTCTATGGATGAGCAATGCCTTGTCAATGCTGTACCCTGCACTTCACATTCACTCCCGCTAATGGTCTCTCTCTAGCTCTCTCCTTCTCTCGCTTTGTTTCCGGTTATTTCTCTCCCTCTGGTGCGGATGTTTCTCAGACATGTTACATGCATTTTTGTTTTCATTCCCTCTCCTGCTCCACGTTCATAGATCTTTCTCCACTCTCATCTAGGAATATCTAATCCTATTTTCCAAAGGTCTGAATGCAGACGTTTGAGGTAGGAATACAGGAGGAGCAAATGTGGCCTACTTTTTGTTAGAATATGAGATTTTACCTACCACAATCACAAATGCCTTTTGTTGTTATTGGAACTTTGTACAAGTCAATTCTTGCATATATAACTACTATTTAGCTTTTGTTATTGTCTTTTCCAGAGTTGTTTATTTATTGTAATGATGGTACTGAGGTGTAGTACACAAGTACATTTGTTTCTTGTATTATCTGGTATATCTTCAGGCGCCATGTAGAGAGAACAACCTCTTAAACTGAAGTACTTCCTCCTCACATCTCTTGACTATATTCTTGTAAAAGATGGAAAATTATCATTTATGCGTGTTGTAGTCAATTGAAATCAGTTACTCCAAACAAATGTGGTTGATTGACACTACAAGAAGATGGAATAGCACAACAATCATTTGCCATGTGCGCGCATGTGCCCTTGACTTTGAAACTGTGAGCCAGCAAAGCATCCCAGGTGCGTGTTGCTTTAAATCCTCATTCATGCTGTGCTTATACATCATCATTTTCTTGTCTATTCTGTCAGATAAAACGCTGCTGCGCAGTCAAATGTGTTTTGTGTGAGCTTGGTAAAATGTATGTTTGCTTTTACAAAGCAAACTGCAATCAAAACTTGCTGAGACAAAGCTCCATGTGGCATCTGACAAGCCACATGAATTAACAGAACTAAAAATCAGCCAGCCATTACTTATTCACGCACGCACCAAACTGTGAAACACGTTCTCCATGGCTAGAAGCCAAACAACAGATGTCCTGTGCATTAACTTGCACATCACTGGACCACCTTTGGCCTCAAATTGCTTGGTTCACATGAATGAAGGAGCGAATTGAGTAGGAGCTTTCACCCCTCTCCTTCTGCTAGCCCTGTTTACTTCACAAATTGGATTAATCCACTTCAAGGGGAAACAGCCTGGCACTCATAATTGCATTGGCCTTTACAGGTACGAGGCAGTGGGGACCGCTCTGATTGTTCAGTGTGTTTGTTTTTTGTGCACTCTAGCAAACCCCCTTTTATGTCTACGGGGAATCTCATTCCCAGATCTGCTGGCACATTCCAGATGTATAATCACCTTCATGCAGGCTCTCTCCCGGTCAACATTACCATCTGGTGGAATGCCACGTGGGGTCATTCTGGTACACTAGAGAGCTACTATATAGTACTTTTTCCTCTGCTCCAGTGCAGATGAGAGGGCTACTCTTTGGAAAACCTGTAAACCTTTATTTACAACATAGCCTCCAGCCCCAAGAGAGGAATGCATTACATGTTTAACAGAACATCTGCCTGTTATTTGCATGGTCAAGTATTAGTCTAATTATATTTGTAAACCATGTCATCCCTGTTTCTATTTAATTGTAGCTTAAAGGTCTCCTTTTGTAAACTGCAGTTTTTACAGTTGTCAGGTCATTTGTGTTGTTCGCAGGGAACCAAACGGGATTGTCTATATATACACGAAATTCTTCTTAGAAAAGATAAAATTTTAAAATAAAAAAACAAGCCAGTCAGATTTGGTGTGACATAATTTCTTAGCCTGGTTCTGCCCAACTATTGTTCTCAGCTCAATTTTAACCGAGATTATAGTCTGAAATTGGGATGCGCCGATGCAATACTGATATTACAAAATGCTTAAGGAAGACACATTATTTAGATTTTCTGCCTCCTAATGACATATTACATTGTAGTACAACATTGTGAAATAACTAATAGCATCTTAAAACTGAGCTGAAGTTATCGGAATGGTTTGACGGTAGACCAGTTTCTATGGTAGGGTTTCAGGTCAAAATTCTGGGTTAATCGGCAATAGATATAAACCATTACGATTTGTCAGTCAATTTATAGCGATCAAGGTGTTTCTTGACAGTGTGTTAGTTTATTTCAAAAAAGTATTCCGGGTAACCGTATCCCTAGACTCCCCTAGTAATTGTGTTATTTCTATAACAAATTTCACTGTCTAAAATTGTCAGCACCCCTAAATGAAAATGTCTTCCAGCGCCACTGATGCAAATCACTTTATGTAACACTTGTTACCTACGATAATATTTATAGCCTGGATTACAAGTGAGCCGGTTTGTAAAGTATTTATGTAATATAAACAGCATATATATTTATCCCTTGTGATGTCCTTCGGGTCAAAATGACCCAACTCACTACCTCTTTGTGGCAGATAGAAGGCACTAAACATAATTCTACAGCTTACACAGAAATATAATGTTCACTGCTGGCACAACGTGGTGTGTGTTTGAAACACAAGGACAACAGGAGGGTTAAAAGGAACAAAAAACAAAAAGAAATAAAGACATAAAGAAATAATTAATAAATAAATAAATAAATAAATACACACAGCAATGCCAATTATAAAAACAGACAAAATAGTACACAATCAGATGGCGCTGCCGATTGGCCAAATACGATATTTTTAAGAAAATCATGAGGGTTAAACTTGGTATTGGCCAATACCCAAAGCCCAGGTACTATATATGTATCGTGATGGGACTGAAAAGTTGGATCATGCCATCCCTAGTCTGTATTAGTTCCTAATTTACAATAGTTCCAATGCTGGTGATGGCAGAGCTAGATCATGAACAGTTTTCGCAGAGCTGACTAAAAGCTGCTTCAATAGTTTCGAATGCAGGGCCATTAGAATGCAATGCCTGCAAACCCCAATGGTGCATGTCTAGACGGTATTCACAGTGAATTCTGGGTCTGGTTATACCAGGCTGACCTGACATGGCCTGCTCAGCCAATTATGTTAGCGGGCATGTTAAAAATTTGCAATACCAACTAAAACATAACGTTCATTCCTTTCAGATACTATTCAGATACCACTCTAAAAGGTAATGACAATAAAATGAGTTTTCATTACATTTTTGTTAAATATGAGTGCTGATATCCAATATCATCACAACGATGCTAATATACAATCTGTCAGGTCCATTCACTATTGCTGATGGTCTTTTAAAACCGTAAGTGTGCATATGCTTGCCATTGTTAAAAGGGCTCTAACTCTGTCATGGCTGGCAGAGGAGCAGATGTCAGCCATGGCTTCCATCCTCCTGAGGATTACTTTCCCATAAGTAGCTGCCACTAGCGTTGCACTCGCACATATGTTCAGGATCTCAGAGCAGCCCACTGTTCCTTCATTTCCAGGCCTCTGGCACCAGTGTTGCCCCATTCTCTTGGGCAACTGCAATAGCTTAGGTTTATTTATGCAATTAGATCTCCAGAAGATCTGCGGATGTATTTTAGAATCTTGTCATATCTTATTGTGTACTTTATCTACACTTAAAAATACAATTCCATGATTATAAATGGAATTAATTTGTGACAGTGTGGTGTGCACTTTACACGTATTCTTGTGTTCGGCAAGCATTTGAAATTGTAGATTATGTATCGTTTTCTCAATTATTACATAGCTGATAATTAAGCTTTTTTTCTGAGATACAGCACACCATTGTTAAGGACACCAGACTTCCCGGAGCGCACTGCAAATTACCACTACCGCAGGCATGACTTTGAATTTATCTGATTTAAAGGAGTGTCATTATCTCTATCAGCCATGTATTGCCAGACTAAAGCATAGCTATTGGTTGCTATGCTCAATAAGCATTAATGTAAAACAAGTGTCAATAGATTTATATTTACAGCATTTGGCAGACGTTTTTGGCCAATGCAATTTATATGTATGATCACTGTAGTGTAATTTTCTGCCAGTATATTAAAATAAACTGTTCATTACCTGTGCATCCTTTAGTGTGTTTCAATTCACATTATGGATTGATATCATACAGTACAGTCTGTGGATCTAGTAAACCCCTCCTCTGCCACATGAGCAGACAAAAGGCGTTAGTGATGAAAAGGCCACCAATGGCTTTAAGAAAGGAAGCCCCATTGAGATTATCGCTCAGAGCAATGAACAGGCAAAAAGCAGTGGAGTGGAGACTAAAGAGCAATTACATTCAAACAAATGTGCTTACAGTGTCCTGTGCCTCAGATAACAGCTGTCAAACTGCTGAGAACCTTCAAATGTTATATTTTACTAAGACCTGTGGAGAGGTTTTATCATTTTTTTGTAAAGTAAATTTACATTGTGTGAAGAATGTAGTGATATTGTGAGCAGATTGATAGCAGCCAATTTAAGATCTGGTTTTGTTCTGAACACAACTGTTCCAAACCGGATATGTCTTAGTGCATGTGAGCTTCATTGTATAGACGTGGTGCTTGCAAAATCAGGATGGTTTTGGCCAGGCTTCTCTGTCATGGCAACTTCTGGGTCAAATCTGTATTTGTTAATAATATGATGATGATAGGCCACTGATTGGCCATTTCAAATATGACACCCTGTCAGTACAAGCCTTTACTCCTCATGAACAAATCTAATGTGCTTGCCTGACAAATGTCTCATATTCTCTCATTCAGTGCATGCTCGAACTGACAAAGCTTCACTGCTCTGTGGGTGGACAGGTAGCACTTGTAGCTGAGCACGGTACAAGCACAGAATGAAAGATACTTGGGATGTTTGAGGTGAAATGGACCAAACCTGAAAATACAGTACTGTACGTTTTTTGCTTCATTTGCTTTTAACTTCATTCAAAAGAATTGTGCCTAGGACTGTTAATTAGATTTTTAAGCACAAAACATGCTCTGTATCACTCAGAAGAATCAACTAACAAAGCAATGTGAATTTATCCATTGTATTGACTCACTTGTCCTTTATCTCAACCACATGTAGCGCGTATTTAACCTAGTTGACAAGGATTATTGTGCTTAGTATCACACAGTGAATATGGATAAAAAGAAAATAACCTCTAACATTCAATCACATTTTTCTCCATCCTCTCAGCATGTGAGTTTTGTCAGTTAAAATGTGAACATGAATTACATTTCACAGTGAGTATGGCTACTTCTCTATTTATTGTTTAAATTGATTGGTCAAGATATTTCAAGGCTGATCATCATTGCTGTAAGGATTCAGGTCCTTTTTTACTATACTGTGGTTTACCTAGTGTAGTGCAAACTGGTTGAAAAAATAATAAATGGATGATTTGGTGCTATTTATGTACACGCCCAGACCACATATTTCTCCCCATCTCACGGTTTCTGTTTGAAACACAACTGCACACAGAAGCATGCTTGGCTGTAAGGCAGTGTTTAGAGCAGTGTGAGTCTATGAGAGCTGTACTGGAGGAGTGGAATGCCAGCCCCTCATCACTTGGGTGTGGGAGGGACTTGCACTCTCACTATAATACCAATGTTTTTGTTATACCAATATCAACCACAAGGGCTGCTCCAGACACAAATAAATGAGTGTCCCTTTAATGCCGTAGGAGTGAAAGTCGATTTAAAACAAAATTATATTTTTCTGTACAGTAATGTGAATAGCAAGTAGGACACCATTCAGACCTCGTACAGTCATTCAATACAGATCTGTCAGATAGAGAGAGGGGGAAAAATGGATCTAATAATTCTTTGAGCATGAACCAATTATTCCTTTAGTGTGTCAACGAAATATCCCAATTAGACTGTGGAAACGCAATGACACAATCTCCCATGGAGACTGTGTAACTGTTTCGTTACAACATTCAATGACAGTCAATGTCATGGAAATGTTAATTATGGAATGCGATTAGATTATGGGAGTGGAGGGGGATCTTATTTCAGCAAATATTTTTATTTCACTGCAGTTAATAACTAAAACTAAATTGCAGCTGGTTGTTTTTAATATATCAACACACCCTTTTGTATAATGAATAGAAAAAAGGGTTATTTTCCTTCTAATTCTAAACATTTAGTTAATATATTATTAACACCAGGTACAAGTACAGTACTTTAAACAGAAATTCACCTGATACAAGATTAACCAACAGTAGGTGAGGATGTACAGACAAGAAGGCAATCATTTGAGGGAGCCTTTTCAGTTGGGCATGCAGTACATTCTATTACGGTATTGTGTGTTATCATGTGAAGTGTGACAGGAAAGACACATATTATACTGAAACAGATACCCCTCACTCACTGTAATAGTAAGTAAGTAATAGTTTATTCCTCTAGATCTACTAAACTGACACTGACAAAGAACATGCATCTTTCTGTTTATTTCATATAACCAGTATTTTGACAATATGTTGCTTGGACACACAATATGATCCGGTCTTAGGTTTGTCTAAGCTTTCTCACAAGGCAGAAATGGTACTGGCTAATATAAAAGAGACACCTGCTGGCGAGAAAATTAATCAAAAGCAATATTCAGATGACTTGATTTAGAAATGTAATGAGTTTCCTTTGTGAAGCTGGACATGAACCAGCAGTTGAGCTTCATTTCTATGTATTATTATCCCTAAGACCAGACCTTATAGGTGTTCAAGTGAACATTCTCAAAAGCTGTGTTGTACTCATTGTTTCCGATATGACCAAAGCTGTGCAAAATAGGAATGTAATATAAATAATTTATAGTGAGTTATTTATGAGTTACTTTGGTGATGCATATTCAAACAATTGTTATGAAAAGAATCACTTGAAGTTGGGGAGTTCACTACAATTCATCTTATTTACTCGAACATTTGGTTGTATATGGCTACAATACGTCATTATACTGTACTCTGTGGTGGAAAAATAATATCTAGAGCTGAATAAACTGAGAGACAGCAGAACTTGTCTTTGTTGGTACAACCCTCACAGAGTGTCTAAGCATGCTGGCAAGGTCGGACCAAGACAGACAGGTCCGCCGTTCTTTTATAGTAATTTGACAGTGGTGACCCAACCGCAAGACTGGGTAAGAACAGGAACCTCCTTGCTATTATCTTACAAGGTTGTGTTTATCAATGATTCCAGAGACAGATGTAATATGGGTTGGGTAAGCATATCTTGACAGAGGCAAAAAGGGGAAACAGAGGACCCCCTGCACTTGTCTTGCACTTTGGTCAAAAAATCAGACTGCAAAATATACATGACAGTAATAGAGAATACATATGTTTAGCTAAGATTTTATCACTACAACTCTCCTCCACAAGCCCCTTAATATTATTATTTTCATTTTCAACCTACAGGCTCCTTTAAGTCCTTCATGTCTTAATAAAACACATCTACAGCCATCCAGGTTCTCTCTCTGTCCCTTATAATTTGTAGGTTTTTAGCCTACGGTTTAGTTTTATTAATAAGGCACAGTGTTCAATGGCATATGTTTTCCACACATTGACATCAACATGAAAGTCCACATGGTAAAATCTATGCAAAATATCCTTTGCATAGGGCTCCCAAGAGGTCTGCTTGATTGCAGAATAATCTAAATAATTACACAATAGCCATTTTCTCAAAAGTATTTTGTACTTACATTTTCAGGGTGTGTAAATTGTATTCATTTAATTACTAATAATGGCAATTAGAGTGGCAGCCATGATATATTATGGTACCGTGACATAAATAGTTTGCAAAATATAGTAGCATGCTGCTATTCTAGTTATGTGTGCAGTTCACCTGAACAATAACCAGCTCATTCCTATTTACTTTAATCTTATATAGAATGTCAAAATAATGATTTAGACAATGACACTTTAAATATATTATATATTTGCCTTAAAGTCCAATGTTCTCATTTTATTCAAATATAAGAAATCAACAGCCATAGTATTTATGTTTGAAGACAGTGGCTTGGCAATGCATTGTGGGCATGTAGTATGGCGAGGAATAAAATTCCTTCTTTGAAGGGTACCCCTTCAAAAAAGCACACAATGAAAATGATGCAATCGGTTGACATGCTGCCATGGGTAGTTCTTTGAAGGCCAAGGCTATTTACAATATTGATAGTGATGTAGCTCATGTGCATATTGCATATTGTACTGAACTCACAGTGTGTACAGATACAGTAAAAAGTCTACTGCATCAGTGAAACATAACAGAAATCTTAAACCTTGTGATGTCCTTTGGGTCAAAATGATCCAAATCACTAGCTATATGTGGCAGATAGAAGGTGCTAAACCTAATTCTACAGCTTACACACACATATGATGTGCAC
>JAODUG010019412.1:0-21999 GCA_027564795.1 Aphredoderus sayanus
CATTATTGCATAACTACCCACCTCTAGAGTGAACATTTATAATGAGGGTAAAACCATTAGAACAAACTGTAGGTATTAATTTAAGTTAAATGCATCAGTCTGCAATGTACATGTTTATTATTCAGTATGAAACACAGCTGTTCCCTCCTTGAATATGTCTTATTTCTTGTAGGTGATCAGCCCAGTCTGGAGTTGTTATGGTTCGGCATTGGTAAAGATGTGTCTGATCTCCGCTTGTCCTCCTTTCTGACTGTGCTGGACTGTCAAGACTACTCCCAGCTGCACCAAACTATAGATGATTCACTCCTGGCAACACTATGTCTGGTCACTTCCATAATCTTACAGGTAGTCCCTATAGTATATTTGATATTATGCAGTGGAAGGTGGTAGAATATTTTAAAAGTGGTTGCATCAAATGGATGGTAAATGTGAAGCAGTGGTGCAGTCTACATACTACTTGTTTAGTCATGTTGGCTATTCTTAACAGCATGGGTGTAGTAGTGTTGGTGTTCATCACTTTGTATATAATAATCTGTTCATGCTTTTGTTTACACTACACCATTGTTTGTATTTAGTTGAATTGTTGTATTTTATTGGGCAAGGGAGTTTTCAAGATAAGTCCTGTTTGTGGATAGTAAAGCTGCTCTTAGTGATTCGTGTAAACCAAAAATGTAAAGCCAAATGTATATTGTGTAACAGATTATACATCTGTAATCAAATACCAAGTATTTAATTGCTTTGTAAACATACATTGTAACAACTTAGTCTTGTTGATGTTATGGTATTTGTTAATTGTTATTAGCCACAGACTGATTATTTATTTTTTCAGTTTTTGTTAGGAGCTGTTCATTGGGTCCTGCTTGATGCCCTGGAGTCTTGAATTGTTTAAATAACAAATACTACTTAGACTCATTCTGTTATTCTGGATCTAATAGTTCTCTAGCCGTCATTATTTCTTTGGTGTTTTATGTTATATTTATGTTTGGATTTATAGAATTTACATTTTCTCTCATTTGAAATATATATAAAACTTCACTGCAGGTAGCCAGCAAAGCAAATGAACACAAAATAGAACTAAACAGATTGGGATGTCATTTAACTTGATAATACCTTTCCCCTCTGTGTGTTGGTGTCTAGGTGCAGAATTTGTCTCTAGAGGACATGGATGCCTATCTGAGCCAGGCTGTATGTCTGAGGCTCAAATCCGTCCAAGACCTTCAGCACATTAAGGTCACACACACAAACACACACTATTACAAAAACACAATATTGGCCTCATTATGCATTGACATGTAAACATTTAGATTTGTTTAGGAAAGGATCTTTAAAAAAATACAACTGTAAGCCTGTCATAGTTTATTCAAGAGAAGGTTATCTGTTACTCTGACTGAAAGTTAGCTTGAAACCCACCAATGGCAATACTGAATGAAGAATAGTAGAAACCAGGCAGAATAATTAACTGATTTCAAGTTGCTGAAATAAGCAACATTGAATAATTGATCAAGACCACCAAAAATATGTGACACCTAAAAATGTATGTGCACCCAATACTGCTTCTTCAAACATAAGTGGAGAACAGCTTTGACCAGGACCATGGTGATTGAGGAACACTGGTGAGGATCGGTGTGGTGTCACACATGTTACAATGGGCAGACCTGCAGTATTGGCTGGTTACTGCAGTGTGGCCCATGCATGACAGTCAATTGTCTAAACTCACGCCAAGGTGTCACTATGTCACTACTGTAGTATTAAAACCTTGCACCTTCCGTGTTATAACAGGGGTAAGCTGGAGTGTTGGAGGCTATTCCTTTGCATGGCTAGATTCTGTGTCTTTGTTTGCTATATGTTATACCAAAGACGCTGAATTCAGGACGACTTTGAACAGGATTAGGATCCCCTGCAGATCTTTTGTTCTCACCAAAGGAAAGCTTGCAGTGCAAGAAACATCATAACCCTATGGATATAGTTTTCTTTTAACACAGTTTTTCACTTTGCAGTATTCCATTATTCTTAACAGGTTTATGGACTCAGACATCAATAATTTATGTTGTCTAATTGCACAGTACATTTTATAACATATTACATTTCGATACAAGAGGTATGGTGCTGTAGGTAGGATTTTCGAGCTATACATATAGTGTTGTTTATTAAAATTACAGCATGATTTAAAAAAAGCATTACGTGGTGACTTCCCTGACTATCTCCTTGAGATGTAGAGATGCAGCCACATCTTTTTCTGATCTCCTGCAACTCAGCCTGTAGCCCCTTCATTTTATACATCAGCCATCAACTTATAAAATATCCAGAAGCTCAACAGCCCAACAGAAAGTTATAATCATAAAATACAACTATACAAGATAATAAACTCAATAAAAACCAGAGCAAACTGCATAAAATATACTTCAATCGTATAAGGTTAGTATCCCCAGTTTATATTCCTGAGGCTCAGTCTGCTCAGTAGCAGACTGAACCGTGTTGCTACACAGACATGTGAGTCAGGATGGTCTTAGACACAAGGCTTTGGTGTCTGTGGAACGCAGCTTGGGAAAATGGCTGTGCTATTTGCTGCCTTGTCAGAGCCCCATTTATTTTTACTGCTTAATTACCATACTTGTGTCTAGTAATTTGTATTTTTGCTGCTTGCCTGTGTTCTACACAATAATTACAGCTGGGCGTTGATTTGCTCTTCGGGTGCAGTTCAACACTGTAAGGGAGTTTTAACCAAGTGACTATAGATTAATTACAGGGATGTTCACTTTTTATTTTACCAAGCACATACAATTTAACAAACAAATACATGTTACCTTACCCCCCTCCACACACACACACATGCACACACACAGGGATTGTGCATGGATAGATAAGGAACTACCTAACTTGCTGACAACACAATCTGAAACAATAGAAGCTAGTACTAGCCTGAAAGCCCTGGACTGACAACAAGAACACATAGCCATCAATAGTAGTGTGTTTAATAGTAAACAACATACAAACACCTTTCTGTTTACTTTAACCTCCCTAAGCATATAGGTGCACATTGCATTCAGACACACACACACACACACACACACACACACACACACACACACACACACACACACACACAGAATGTATCCTTCTTTGCAGCACGAAAAAACAAGCTTCTATATTTCACAACAGTGCAGAATAAGACAAAGAGACTTTTACTATCTATTATTAGAATGGTTGGAGTGCATGCAACCAAGTGAGTGACAGAGAGAGAGTGTGTGTGTGTTTGGGGATAGGGGGTTGTGGGTAATTCTTGGGATATGCTGGTTTCGTTGCAACATTCCTCCCCAAGTGACTGTGATTGTGGTGTGTGTGTGTGTGACGGGGAGAGAGAGAGAGAGAGCATGCTGGCGACAGTCGCCTGTCTGTCCTGGCTGACGCTCACCACATGGAGCTATTTAGACCACACTCCACCCCACTGGACACACACACACACACACACACATAATAGGAAAGTAAGGTTTGTGTGTGTGTGCGCGCACACACACTTACTCACTACCTTTGCACTTTGTTTGTTTAACATATGCTCTATATCTGTGTGTGTGTGTGCGTGTGTGTGTACACGTGCCTGGAGGCTTTTGTATCAGTGTCTAGCGGTTCATTGTTTGCTGTAGGTAAAGCTGTGTTTAACTGGGAGCAGGTGGCATGCAGGGCCGTGTGTGTGTGTGTAATCACTCCTGTTATCAGTGCTATCTGCCAGGCGACAGGTGAGAGCAGAACACACACAGACATACACACGGAGGACATCTGTCTGCCGCTCCACTCGGCTACTACTCCTCCGCCACGCTGTTATTTACTTTGCTCTTCTCTGCTGGCTTCTGGTCGTTATCAGCGTACGGCATGACCACACACCCTTCCCCACTAATAAATCAACGAGAAATACGTCTAAATGCTGCTATTCTTTACTAACATACATTTGTGGCATGTGTGGGATATTCTCTACTTGGCCCGTAAACGTTAAATAGACTCTTAATTTAAGAACATCGGAAATGTATTGTTAATGACCATACATTTCTATGTTTAGCGGTTGTCTAATTATTTTGTCCAAGATTTCAACTCCTTATGGTAAGAATGGGGGAAAATAAAATATCCATTTGTCCTGTAGCAAGGGTGTAATATGTGTGGCTCTCTGCCTATTAGGAATTTATCGACAGCATACAAAAACACATTGTTCTTCAGTCAGAAGCTTTACCATTTACTTTTTACAGATAATGTACTGTAAGTGCACTTACAGACAAAACACAGACCGCATTGCTCAGTGTATATAGTAGAGACTATTGAGACCGTTTTGGTGCTGAAGGCCTTTCTGACCTCGGAGTACCTCATGGTGTAGAAATGTAAGTAAAGAGCAATATAGATAACTACAAAAGCATATTAGCCTTTATTCAGAATGTGCAATAATTTGTTCTATTATAATAATCCATAAATAATTATTCTATTTAGCAAAAGGGGCAAAACATTCTGAAGAATGTACTAATATTATTTATTACATTTTTAATTTTATGCTAGTAAGTGATTATGAACAGAATAGAAAGTATATCAATAATAACATAGCAAGACAATGCAATCACAACAGTCAACCATTGACTGGCTGTAAAGGTGCACATCTTTGACCCCCCTTGGTGGTGATGTCATTCTGAAGTACTAGTATTGGTAGTATTAATGTCATCAACTAAGTTTGGCGCGCCACAAGTCCAGGACACAAAGAACATTTTGTCTTTTGTCTTTCCTTTCAGCTGTCATACATCTCGAGCCGTGCGGTTCAATTGGGCTCTCTCTATGTACGAGGGCTAAGTTACCTACTTGGTGCCAACTGTGCCAGTGGCTGCCCATTGCCAAATGCTACCCTGATGCCCTGGCACAGCTTTGACGGACGGCTGTTCCATTCTAAATATCTGCTGGTGCACTCTGGCACTGATCACAGCTTACTATTGGACAGTGACGTGAGTGTTGGAGGTTTTGTTTCTCTCTTGCACATGCAATAAACATCTTTTGTATATCTCATGTGAACATTTTTTCTTCTATGTATGAGAAAGAGCGAGAAGACATTTGATAGATAGCACAGTATATTTTATATAAAGGAATTTCCACAGAAAAGGTCTGACCCAAATATTGTTGTTGTTGTTTGTGGAAACATCTTTGCAAGTCACAAGACATCCTTCTTTCTCTTCAGTCCTCATGCCTATCACTCTTCCTCTGTCTACGGGAGAAACTTCTAGAAGCCTGCAGAAAGAGAGGCAGGACCCTGCAGTCTAGGCCCAGACCACAACACTACAGATGTAGGGAGAGACCAGTTGAGTCTACACACACAGGTAATATATTTGGATGACATTTGTATGCAAAATGTTTTTAGCCCAAGACAGGTCTCAATGGTAAAATCTTACTTTTTGTTTTTATAATGTTATTTGGATCACTTACAGTTTAATAGTTTAGCACACACTTTAATATAAGCAATTTATTATATAATTTATTATAGAAATAGACATTTTGGTAGGGGTTTTCTACTCAGTGAGGTAGGCCTATTTCAGGGACATACTGTACAATTGACGGTGAGTTGACTTTCCAGATCACTATTATTTGCAGTGCATTTGGATAACAGTGTCTGCTAAATGACTAAACTGTAATTTGATCAACTGTTAGGCTGTCAATAAAGATTGCATAGTAGATTAGAAAGAAATACAGCTCATATGAATGTGATCCAAAAAACACTAAAATGAATAAAGGGGGGTGGGGGATTTAAAAAAAAGCAATTGTAGAATGTGTGGTTGTAGTTTTCTATGGGGCCCCTCGCAGAACCACATTACCCAGAGGGCTGTGTTGTAATGAGCTCCATGTGTTTTGTGGCCACACACATACTACCGTGCGCACGCACACACATTCACACACCCGCGCTTGGCTCCTAGATCTGCTTTGTCAGTGCAGTAGTAATAGTAGGTTTCTGTTTATAGGCTGGGAGAGCTCTATTTTAAGACACAAAACAAGACAAACTGATTACAGACTTCTCTCTCTCATTCTCTCTCCCTCTGCCTCTCTTCTTATGTATCTACTTCCTTCTGTCTCCCTCCATCTCCTGTCTCCTCCCGTCTATTAAAGTGCATCCTCTTTGTTTTATCCTTATCTATTTCTGTTGTATTTATTCCTCTTGCTCGTTTTCTCTCATGTTCTGCTCTATTCTTGTTCACTCGAAAACAATTGAAGGACTCCGCCACCTCCGAGCATGCACAATAATGCAACTGCTTCCCGCTCTTAAATTAGTATGATTGGTCAGATGCCTAAGCCACACATTTCTATTTTAACAAGTAATGACCCTGTTCAGTGTTGCTATATTCCTGGTATTTTACTAATTTAGTATATTTAGCTGATGGTGTTCTTATTTTTAAAAGAACTGTCTCTCCCAGTAACATCCGGGCAACTGCATTTTTAAATTATATTATATTCTATTGTGTTCTAATTTGATCTATTGTGTACAGCCATTCTACATAATTTATTTGTCTTAGCTGCCCAGTGAAGAGGATTAAATGTGTTGCATGTGCCCTGCAAGTTATTAAAACGTTCAGATGTTCCTTTCTTGTGTGTTCTGCAATTTACAGAGCCTTCAATTAAAGGATATTCAGATAAGGGAACTGCATTGATTATAGTGTGTTTTGCCCAGGGTTGAGACACACAGCAGTTGTAGTACTGTCATTCTCAGAGGCTAATGATAGAGCCAGTAGTAATATATTAACTGAAACCTATAGTTATTATTGGGGGATACTCTGCTCCATGGGTCAAATGACTCACACACTGTACACACTGTACTCACTGTGCCCAGGACTTGGATGTGACAGTATGCCATGTTGGCAATAAGAACTTTATTTGCGCCGAACAGTCTGCTTTCTATCCAAGTGGACCTCTATGCGTCTCAAGAGGATGTCTTTGGTTTTATAGAGAAAGAACACGATACATGATTCATACTTCAGTGTTTTATTTCTGCCAGACGCAGACACCAATCATTACTACAGAACTGTGGGGAGATAAAGTGTGCCCCTTTCCCTGTGTTTGTGTGTGTGTGTGTGTGTGCGTGTGTGTGTGTGTGTGTGTGTGTGTGTGTGTGTGTGTATTAGAGGGAGAGAGAGAATAAGTGTGTGTGTGTGTGTGTGTATTAAAGGGAGATGGAGAAATGTGTGTGCGTGTGAGTGCGGGAGACAAGCGGTGGCGCTATGTGGTATCGTTGAGGGCTCGGTTTGGTTTTTGTTTGGAGGGAAGCCTGATGTTTAGTCTTCTCAGCAAATATCTCTACTGCTTGTCTGCCCTCACAATTACACTCCTACAGAAAATCTAATTACTGCTTCAAACATTATATGGTCTCATCTCCCAAAAAGACAGAAATCCAAATCCCTTTTACAATATCCCCTTGTGTCTTAAAACATACTAAGATGCAATTTGTTTTACCCAGTAGGGGGAAGTAATTCCCCAAAAGATGTCAAATCACAAGTTGTCTGTTTTGACATCTGTCAAAAACGTGAGGTTAGGACGTTTTGACTGGCCTTGCATGAGCATCAGTGCATGAGCCACTGGTTTAGAGCCCAGGAAAGTGTGTTGTTTTGCATCACAAAACACGAGCAGGGATTAGTGGATTGATTGTGGTAAGCACACAAGTCAATATGGGCATTCCTTTTAGGGTTGAGCGCTACCTGAGGTAGCCTTTTTAGCCTAGCTTCAAATGTGATGTGGTACAGTACGGTGTGACGAAGAAAACACACAGTTTACTTACATACAGCTGGATAATGCAACTTTTAATACTGACCTGATTGCATTTTTAAATGCGTTAAAGCCACAATATATTAAAGATATAATGTGTGTTTTGCTTCATATTAACATCTACCTAACACCATTATGTTCAGGACATCCAGTGTGGGAGAGAGATCGATGCATGGAGAGAGAAGAAAGAAGAGGAGGGTATCGAACAAGAGGGGGGTGGACCAGAAGACAGGAGACAAGAAGAAACCAAAGGGGATTCCAAAACAGAGAGGACTTTAGGGAAGGTGGGCAGATAGGAGGAGATAGCCAAAGGCCTCTCTCTCATCCTCACAACCGTGAGGAGAGCTTCCACCACAGCACCCCCCTTCCAACACACTCTAGAGGTCCAACCAGACAGCCGAACAGAGGGAGATATCAGCTGGCCCCTAGGTAACACTTGGCATCACTCTGGCATCAAGAGGTCTCAGCCAGCATTGTTCAGGATAGTGAACTTCTCTTCTCTGCTCTTCTCATTTCCAGATGGTCAAGGCCTCCTGCTCCATGAATTTAGCCCAATCCTAGGAGGGTAGAGGATTAGCAGAGAGGAATTTAGGAGATGAAAAGACGGGGAGAAGTGCAGAGAAGGAGAGTGTGGATGGATAAAGACACGATGAAAGGAGGGGAGGGATGAAGTTGCTCTGAACAAACTGATTTAGAGCATTCACTTCCAGGTCTGTTTGTCTAAAGGATGCAGTAGATATAATGATGAGGATTAAGAGGGCACAATGAGGAGATTAAGATCACTCAGTTGACCGCTTTACACAAGGTAACCTGAAATGTGCCTCTGTGCATATATTACACATCCACACAGATCTCGTATGAATTTGCATTTCTTCTGAGAACACAGCTGTGGTTTAATGTGGGAGTTCTGGTGGGTGCTGTTGAAAAAATACCTATTTCAGCCATGACCACCAATAGTGTGGAAGTAAACTGTGTGTGGAAGAAACTACTGTATGAACCACTTCAATTTGCTACACAGAGGAAACCAATGACCAAGATGGCAATACAGCTATAACAGCATACCACCATTGAACAAATGTATGTTTTATTAAAGCATAACTCATAATCTCATGCTCACCCCCCCCCCCCCCACACACACACACACACTCCCATAGAGTGTGTGTAGAATCATCTTGCAACTTCCAGGGAGGCCTACACTTTGAGAAGCACTGCTAAGGACAATGGAGAACATTGTGACATAGGAGACAAAATATAATATCTCTTTGATGGTAAATCCTTCAGAATTCTGCTTGAACTTATCTTTGGTAATAAAAGGGCAAGAGCGTTCTTTATTGTGGTGTCTCTAGCTATTGTTTACAGGGGCTTGGAAGTGGATATTCTGGCATCGGATTTCTCAGTTCAGTTAAGATCAGTATCAGATAATTATACAGTATTTATGTTCAGTAACAGTGGATACATATGATGTGTAAATCACATTTGAATTTTTTAATCCATGAAAGTCTGCTTCAAACGTACTTTTCAGTGTAGTTGGTGTACGTGTGTGTGTGTGTGTGTGTGTGTGTGGACGCCTGTGTGTCTGATTGGAATGTATAGGCCATATAGCCAACCGGGCCATGCCTTCCTCTAACACTGTGAACATCGTAAAACCCTGCTAGAAAGGAAAAGGATGCAGGGAAAGTTCCACGGCCTGAGAGGACAAAGAATGGGCTCTGTAAGGTAATGGACATTTCCATACGGGTACACTGTATTTACAGTATGCCTGTGTATGTCCGTAGAGCAGGAAAGAAGCCTGAGTGATTTATTTATTAATGAAAAGGTTGTATTTTATGTGGCCTGTGTGCTTAATGAGGTTTCATGCCAGAGACTTCAGTGGTGCATCAATTTCAAACTATTGTTTGCTTAGTTGCCTATGTAGCATATCTTTTCTATAATTTGAGCTCTTATATTTATTTCTTATCACCCACTTATCAATTATTCAGAAACATGGGAAAGAAAATATTAATTTATTTTAATCATTGGTATAAAAAACAGAAAAGAGGAGGTAATACATATCCTTGACAGCATATTTGGTACAAATGTAACACAGCAGGGTCACTGGAAAGGCCATGCAACAGTCTTCCCTAGTGTTAAATAAAGATGTCCCACAGCTTGCTGCACCAGAAGCTGCCACCATCCTGCACTATATCGGGATGTGACCTCACTGTCCATTAGCGTCCTCTTAGATCAGAGCTAGCAGAGCTTGAAATGAGATGCGGCTGTGTGTTGGAGTTGAAGTTGGTGGGCTGTTGTGAATGGAGAGGGTGTGGTTGTATTTGTGGGGAGGGGGACATGGGTGGGGAACTGCAACACACACACACACACACACAAATGGGATTTTGCAATCCTCTTTCAATCATAACAATAACAGGAGGGGGCTTATGCTTGCTGCAGCAAGTACTGTAGGAAGACAGGAAAGAAGGACGATAAAGGGTGCGAGGCAGAAAGGTTGCATAGATAATAAGCTTGATTGATGGACTGAGTGAGAGAAGTAAAATGAGCAGGTGGGGAGGGCATGATAAAAGGAGATGAAGATAACAAGGGCCAGGTAAAGAGGTGGAAGAGGGAGGGAGGGAGGGAGGGAGGATTGGACTGAGAAAAGGACACCAGAGAAGAAAGGAAGGAAGAAAAAAAATCTGAGGGCAAAAGTAAATAGAAACAGAAGCTCTTGGAGCTGAGAGTTGGTCGTCCTCGACCACAGGAAACCCTAGTTGGCTGGCTGACAGATCAGCTTCCTGCCTGTGTGTGTATGTGTGTGTCTCATGTGCGTATGTGTCTTGTGGCAGAGGTTTGGGTGTGGTCGCTCCCACAGTAGGGAGACAAACAGAAAGCCGACCCCCTTCCAAGGCCTCCTCCCTTTGGTGTGCGGAGGCCCCTTCTCTCTCACATGGTGGCTGCACAGTCTACCTTCTTCTTATTTTTCCACTATCGCAGTGTTTTCTCAGGTGTGAAGCATCCCCAGGCTCACTGTAAACCAGCCTGAGGATATCTGGTCAAGCTAATCCTGCAGTCAGGTGTGCTCCTGTAAAAGGTGTATAAGGCCCTGTATTTTAATGTCTAATCAGATGCGTGCATCAGATTGAACTGCCAAGGAAATCTAGGGTACAAAGGAGGACAGACCTGTGTAATGTATGGCCTGAACACCAATGTGGCCGTGGACAACATGCCATGCCACTGGCAATAATGACAACAACAGAACAGCAGCAACTGACAAGGCTGATTATTGAGATTTCACCGCTTCCTCATCACAGCATGACATACTGTATAATACATCTAAAAGTCAAGGTCAAATTTGTGCACACCTTAAATCGAAATTATAATTTCACTGAGCTTTTGGAGTGAACCTGTTGTGCATGACTTGATTTGGAAAATATATGTATATCTGAAGTGTGAATGGAAGGTGCTTTTAATATGACTTGGGTTGATGGGAAAATGTCAGCAATACTTACCTCCCTATATTATCTGTTTAAATATGAACAAATTAGCAACAAGCTGCTAAAGATTGGGTTATAGTTGAAGTAATGCTAGTCAGTTCATGATGCGTGGCTCATATGTTCTCAAGTGAAAAGCTTAAATTAAAATGTTGACTTTAGAAACTCTATCACTGCGTTAGAAAATACATGTTTGATTAATATGTCTTGATTGTGGAAATTCCTGGGGCAACATTTTAATAAAACAGCAGTGGTTTAGAATAGTAGTTATATTGTTACATTTCTTTCCTTTCTCAGTCAGAAATAAAGGTTTTTACTGCATAATGCATGGAAAAGTAAATATAGCATTAGAAATGGCTGATAGACATGCAGTTTGTTTTGTAAAAGATGTGTGTGCAAGGAAGAAGCCTGGTGACTTATTTTACGATGGCACGAAAGGCACATGGGCATCTAAAAATACAGCAAGCTGTAGTGGACAAATTTATGGCATGGGCTATAAATATGAACGTCTTTCTTTACTTCAGACAAAAACATCTAGGGGAGAAAATAACATAAAGAAAAAATAGAAATAGACGGCATGACTATTTGTATGCGGGGGGCGGGGGGGGGGAGGAAAAGAGTTCCAAACCATGTGTTGAATGGCATGAAGTCAGTGCACATGGGTAGACAGGAGACGGTTGGAGAGGGGAAAGGGGGTGAGATAGGGAGAGAAACAGAGAGGCACACACACATTCATACAGTATACAGTGTTGAAGCCGTGTAATGGCTCTTTTGAAATGTAACGGAGCTTTTTGGATGTACAGTAGATGTTCCAGGCTGTGTTTTGTAATGTACACCTGTACAGGTGTCTTTGTATTTAGTTTTATATTTTCTCCTCTCTGCCTTACCGCTCAGGTGTTGGTTAACATGACCCCCCCCCCTCATTTAGTTGTTTTAGGTATTCATCGTATCATATACAGGTGTTTTCATGACAAATGTTATCAGAGATTGTTATTTTTTATTTAGTAGTTTGCACTGATGTCAAAGAAATATATGTATTTATAATGTATTGGCAGTGGGGAGGAAATGTTGGGTAGTTTGCATGGCAGACAACCTCTTCCTCTACCCCACTCTTCTCTTGTGTCCCTCGTACTTCCTGGCTTCTCATCCTCTCTTTTTCCATCCTCCTTGTTCTTGTTTACATCCACCTTGCCATCCTTTCCCCTCCCCTCCTCTCCTCCCCTCTGCTCCGTCCCTCTGTCCGTCTGTCCTGGAATAAATGCTCTCTGACCAGTGGAACATATGCTGCTGGTTGTTCAATACCCTCCCTCTGAGACAGCCAGCGTTTGTGTGTGTGTGTGTGTCTTTCTGTGTGAATACAAGAGACAGAATGTGTGTGCTTGTGTGTGTGTGTGTGTGTGTGTGTGTGTGTGTGTGTGTGTGTGTGTGTGCGTGCGTGCGTGTGTGTGTGTGTGCATCCGTGCATGCGAGTGTGTTCATTGAAACATATGCCTCCTGTTGCACATCAGCCATCTGTTCTCTGAATGGCCTGATGGAGTGCTGCTGTTACCATGGCAATTGGCCATTCAGTCAAATAGCCCCTCAACACCCCCCTCTGACTTGGTGCGATCGTGCGAGTGTGTGTGTGTGTGTGTGTGTGTGTGTTTATGTTTAGGAATTGACTGGCAGAGTGAAGGAATTCCCACATGTTGATGAAATGAGGTGGACCCTCCAAGACAAGCTGCTCCTTCATCTGCTGCTCTTTTATGAAATTATCCTTTTGTTTCTCCTTCAGGAGAACCCTCTCATCTCCAACTATTACATTGTCTGCCCCATATGTAGACGATGTTTATGGCCTTGGGATTGTGCCAGCCTCATGGTGCTATGAAACAATGGCAGTGGATATCGGTGGAGAAAATAGACTAGAAAAACATATTGAGACAGGCGGGCAATTTAGAAAAGACAAAGGAATATGAATTCAATCTCATTGAACAACACACATTCACTATAAAATGGCTCAATCAGTGCTGCTGGTTATTTTAAATGTATTTGGACTTTTCTAAGACATTAATCCTTAACTTGATCCATAAACATTTAGCAAGAAATGCTATTGTGGGTTGTACAATGTATTGCTGTTAGCTTATCTAATTCCAAAGCTCATGTTGAATATTCCTTCTCTTTATAATACTATAAATGAAAGTGCAATTGAGTGATAACTAAAAAATATGACTCCACTTTCACTTTAGATTGAGGAGTTTGTGTCAACTACTCTCAGGACACCACATTACACAGGTAGCAATGTTTTAAGTAGCTAATATCTGACCAAAGAGAATCATTTTAAGTTTGGTCTAATTTGCATTCACAGAAATGATTAAAACATATACACACACAAGTACAATACATACATATACAGTAGGTTTGATAAAATATTAGCAGGTAAATTGTTTGGATAAATACTTACAGGATTTTTATTAAATTACAGGTTTAATTGTCATTATATGGTTATTGTTAAATGTTCACAGATGGACACACCACCAACAACAGCAGCAGGACAAATGTGGAAATGAATATCTCAACTGTCTCTAACCGCTGGTCTATTCATCTGCACCCCAGAGCATTCAGCTAACCCATCCTCACACACACACACACGCAGGCACGCGCACACACACACACACACACACACACTCAAATGCCCATGTTTATTAACCTCTTCCACCTAGTCTCTCTAGCTTCTCTCACTCACTCACACACTCTCTCTCTCACACACACACACACACCCTGCCCCACCCATTGCAGTGGTCTGCTGGCCATATGTCAGCCCCACTCCAATGAGCAACCTCTCCTGGAACCCTAGCTCCTTTTTATGATTGTGTATTTATGTGTCATCTCCTCTCCGTCACTGGCATCTTAACTTTCACCCTCCGTGCGTTCTGATATGTTCTGTAAAGGCAGCAATGCACAAGTTATTCATTGTCACATTTGTGGCCTCTTTGATATACAAAACTCTTACTATTTACTTTTGAAATAAACAAGGGGCTGTTTAAAATCCAGTACTGGATGAAAATCTCAGTTTTATTACATTCATGCCACACTGCCCGCAAAACCCCACTGTGGCTCCAAATGAACATTTATACAAAATATTTGTTTTGTTTTTTAGGATCTTGGATGTTTCCAGATACATAAAGTTGATGTCTGGGTGGTTAGTGTGAATTGTATAAGATACACTGAGATAGATTTGCTGACTTGCTGATGGTGGCTGGTGATGCTAGTGTAGTACACAGCCTGGATTTGCAGTGCTGTAATCAAGTTTGACTCACCAGATTTAATGAATGTTCACCGTACTATTGAATTACTATTACTAGATGTACTGTATGTGGGATGTACATGTTTTAATGGCAGTAGGATAAATACAAGGCAGTATTTACCAATCTGTCCATCTTGAGAAATATCCTTCCTAACCGAAGTATATGTGACAAACATTTTTACAAATTTTGTACAATTACCAGGAATTTATCAACGATATAAAAATCAAGCTTTTTTCGGTTTGGGTGCAGATTCGTGGTCATAATTGAAGGTTTGACTATACAGTAAGATATTAATTTACCCCCCCGCTAGGTTAATGACTGGTGCTAGTAGTTAATTAAATGTTATTCAGCAAGAGTGATATCTTGGTATATTGTGTCACAATGAAGGGCCTTGTCTTGATCTTTTGATTATATGTCCATTTTGATTGACATTGCAAAAAAAAAGTGTTGAGTTGACAGTTGAGCTTATGCACTTGGCTAGTGTTATGGTTTGGGACTATATTTGTTGTTTTTCAAGACAGACCATCCTGCTTCACAGATTGAAACACAAATTCAAGTGACACAGAAGGAACCAAAGTGAAGATAGTGTCTGGTGAGAAAGATTGACTTTTTCACTTGTTCTGAGCACTCTTTTTGTTTAATGAATCTGTCTTCAATGTTTGAAACGTTAAAGCAAATGCAAATAGATATATTGTACATTGTTTATGTTCTGGGATGTTAGAACTTGCAACAACTACTGATTCATACATTCTCAAACATTCTCCTTCAGCGTATATAACATTATTGACCACAGTATCAATCTGTTCATGGTTAGCCAAGATGTCTTGTTATGATACTGTATTAGTATGCAAATCATAGATGTTGTGGGGTTTGTTTGTGAGGGTTTAGCTGCACATGTGCTGAGTCCCAAATCAGTTGGTATTGTTGTTGGTTTCTTTCTTCTTAATGGCCTTGTTTGTTTGGTTGTTTATCTCTCCTTGCTTGTTTGGTTGTTTATCACTCTTTATCTCTTTATGATTATCTGATTGTGCTTTCCTTTAATTCTATTTGAAGGCCCTGGATGTGTTTATTTACCATATTTTATTAATAGGCATAACTGTTTTTAGTTGTCCTTGAGCAGTATATACATCAGTGTCTTGATTCAACTGTGTGTGTGTGTGTGTGTGTGTTTGGTGTACTAACTGCTACAGTATAGCAGTTAGTACACCAGGACTGTGTAATGGCTCTATTGAAATGGGATTGGGCCATATATGTGAACCTTTCCAATTTATTAGTGTTTTACACCAAACAGATAGACCAATAAGACATATTGATATTGCCCTCCAACTTAATGATGTTAACTTAACTTCAGCCCATGGCATTCCTGTGTTAGAGCTCAGGTTATGACAGGAGAGCTCAGGATCTTTCCCTTCATTTCTGTCTTTCTCCAACTCTAGATCCTCCTCTCTTTTGGTCAGCAACAGTTTAACCATCTACAGATGGGGACTTCCTCTAAAGTGTTGATCTATCACAGGCGGAACGACCCCCAGGTTAACAGGCAGGTACAAGGATTAGGAAATGCGGATAAGAGGTGATGTCAAAGGTCAAAATAACAGGGATATTACATAGGTGCATTACGTCACTTATACAAAACAACTATAAAAATCGATATATCTGTGCCCCAGACTATGTGCAATGTGACTTCATTCCTTACAGCAAACTAATTTTACTCAACTCATCTGTTGATTAACATTCTAAAGCTCTCTGGGTGTCCCTAGAGAGTTTTCTTCTAAGCAGCAGTTCATTTGACCTTTTCAACTTGTCACACTGCTGTGGGGTCTTCCTCTGTGTAATTCACAGTCAAGGGTGTCCAACTTGGAAAGGCTTTGATCACAGGGGAAGAAGAGGGAAGGATGAAGGGTTTAAAGGAAGGAATGTGGAGAGGGCAGAATTGGAGGTGGGCCAAGGAAATGTACAGTTCACAACAGATTAGCACCAACCAATGGCAAATATCCATACATATGTGTTGCTCATTTAATGGATGTTACAATATATATTGTAAAATTCACTTCATAAGATGTTTTTATCTACTAACATGCTGGTAAGATCCCTGGCCAATCCATAATGAACCTTTCCCCAATTGTGCTTCTTTCTTGTGTATGATGTCATTGTTTCCATGTGTTAACAGAGCCCAGTAAAGGAGTCTATAACCTTCTCAGCATGTACATGTCACCTCATCCAACTCTTTGATGAGCACAGACACTTCCCTTTAGCATTCTGCTGTCAAACACATGGGTGCGAGCACACATGCACCTACCTAATGTGTGTGTGTGCGCATGTGTGAGATACAGAAATGAAATATAGAGATATTGAGAGAAAAAGTATTCACACACACACAGAAGTGATAAGCATAACATGAGTTTTTTTTAATCATGTTTCAGTTGAAGAGAAGTGTGTGTGTGTGTGTGTGTGTGTGTGAGAGAGAGAGAGAGAGAGAGAGGAACCAAACAATGACCACACTGCCTTTTTTAATTATATCACAAGAATACAGCATAAAGTAATGCTATTTAATGTATTAGTAATGTTAATTTTAAGTATTAGATAATTATACCATTTGCGTGAGGTAAACATGGTGATATGTAACTTATTGTTTGCGTGAGACAGGCCTGAGAGTAGAATGATAAGGTAATGGCTGCTAGTCTACATGCACAAAACAGTGTTTAGCATTTGAGTGTGTGTGGGGGTGGTGGTATATGAGTGTGTTTAGGAGGTTAGTTACAGGATCATCTCCTACCGTCGATGAGGTGTGAATCCCGGTCTTCTCACCTCTAGATCCCTCTAAAGCCCCCACCATTGCCTCCTCTCTTTCCACCAAGCCAGGCGTCAAAGCCCCCACTGGGGTGACACTTAGCACTGGTGTGGGAAAGAGCCATGGTGCAACAACACACGCACACGCACGCATGCACACACACACACACACACACACACAGACAGATCCTAGAGGACGGGTTGAGGTGGAGAATGTCTCCCTTTCATGCTAGATCCCGAATTATATGGAGAATCAAGTCTGGACAATAAACAATTAAGTTACCTTGACAACAGAGGACTACAGACCAGCCCAGGGCAGAAGAGGAGGCCTAAACTTTACTCACAGTGGCATGTTTCCCTGTGTTGAAAGCCCTCTGATATAGCCTACACACTACTATTCACAGACCTATGGTATCTGGTTAAAATGGTCTCAGCTAGGTCTCATCTCATATACACACACACACACACACACACACACACACACACACACACACACATAACATTCTTATCTGTGACCACCTGACAAGTGTCTATTCTAAACAGAGCATCAAGCTCTGCTCTCTCTCTCCTCTTTTCCTGTCTAGATAACTTTTGCCACAGTCAGTGTACAGGATGCATGCATAATGTGTGTGGAGTGATTGTTGAGTCACCTAATTCGGGACAGTTACTGCAAACAGATAGCTTCTTTGACTTGACTAATTACTGTTTGTCGTGATAAACCTGAGAGATTTAAGCAATGAATATTTTCTATTTCTGTACCACTAGAACTAGTACTATGACCAGTGGGCAAAGATACAGACCTCATTTAGATGTTAGATTCTATTGTGCCATTCAGCAAAGCACTGGTAACACATCCCAACACACTTTCTGCCTCACCTACCTGCTGCATGTGTCAATGCTGTGAGTGGTTGCTTTAATAAATTAAATGCAAAAACATTTTAATGTGAAATTTACCAAAGCTGTAATGAGTGATTTAACCTGCCCATTTCTTTTTTTCTGATTGATAAAGTTAACTTCAAATTTCAATGCTCAGATAGATGCTTGCTGATAAAAATACAGATTATGACAGAAAGAAAGACACATATACAAAAATGACATTATTTTATTGAGCCCTGATCAATTTTAAATTGAATTAAAATCAAGTTTTGTTTACATCATGTGTCTATCAGCTACGTGCCAGATTACTATATGCTCATGCTTTGCTCGTGTAGGCTTTGTGCATAATGCCATCACCACAAACCATTGTTGAGCACGATGCAACTGCGCCATCTAGCGATATAGTTTTTCTATATCTCCTGCAACCAGCTGACGTCAATGTCTAGAGTCCCTCTGTGTGTACTAAAAGCCCTACATTCTCATATTAGTTGTAAGGGCTATCGTCTCTAGGCAACACAATAACACTGTGCTTGTAAAAACATTTGTTGTTGTAAAAATTATATTTTAGGCCATATAGCCCTATTCGTAGAATGGAAAGAATGGAATAGTTTCAAACATATATACATAATCAAAACTAAATGTAATATAATATAAATCTGGCATCTATGTTTATTTCCAACAAATGCTATTAAATTATGTTTTGCTCTTTCTCCCTTTTGTTTTCTAGTCTACTGTAGCAAAATATTTCAAAGAAGCCTATACTGTATAGAGAAAATCCGTGTTGCAGGCCATGGATTTTGAAGAAATAGCGCATACCTGTTTTGACGGCACTCGCTGCAGGGATGGTTTCTGCCATATGAAAAAAACATTAGAGGTCGGTCAGGTCGGCTATTTACATATAGGCTATTTCATCTTTCTATTATCAAAAATGCCCTTAGTGTTGACATATTTTACCTCAAATGTTTATGGTTGCACTTTAGACAGTACGTGATCTGAAAAAAGAGAATTTCAGTCTCAAACTTCGAATCTACTACTATGAAAAGGATGGGTTCTCTGATAACATCCAGGAAATAGTGAGTATCATATACAGTAGCATACAGTCTGTAGGCTACATCTTCAATCAGAGCTAACACTTGTTTTATTTAATAGGCTTTGCATAGGCTATAGCCTATGCAAAGTATAGCCTAAACAATTTGATTATATTAAGGATATGTTTAAAATGTTAATTTAACCTACACCACTCACACTCTGCAGGTCAATGAGCTGGAAAAGCTGCAAAACACTAATGATGAGCAGGTTGCTGCACTCAGTGCCTGCCAGAAGGATAAAGATGCTCTCCAGGTAAAGGTTGAGGGGTTTATTGTTCTCCAAAAACAGATGGAGGCAGAGATAAACTCCCTCAAGGAAGAAAAGGCTGAACTTCTCCACGAGTTTGATGAGAGTAAGAAATTCTTCCAGCACCTATGGGAGACCTGGGGCATGGAAACGAAGTCTCTGTTGGAAGAACAAGCAGAGTTGGTCGATAACATACAGGACCTGAAGCGGAAGTGGGCACAGAGAGAGTCGGAAATTATGTTTACGAAAAACTCTAAACTCGAGAAAGAGGTGTATACTGGTGTAAATGTAGCATGTGTGTGTGTCAGTACTTTTAGGCCTACAGTCTTCAAAATATTCAGTTGTGAAAATGTATTACTTTATCCACCCGTTAAGGTGACAGACCTCACCGAGCTTGTTGCCAACCTCCAGGCTGAGAGAGCCTCACTGGAGCAGCAGGTTGATATGTTTAGCGCATGCCAGCAAGAGAGAAGCAGTCACCTGTTGAAGGTGGAAGAGTTTAATGCCCTCCAGCAACAGATGGAGGAGGAAATATATTCCCTGGAGAAAAAAAGGACTAAACTCCTATACACATCAAAGGAAAGCGAGGGAATCTCCTATGATTTCAAGTTAATGATGAAGGAGGCTTTAATGGTTAGGTTTATTTTTTGACATTTTATTACTCACATTTATGTTGGCATTTACTGTGTGATGTTTAGATTGTAATCATTGCGATGCATTTCAATTACAGAACCTCTATGTGGAAAGTCTGAAGCTTGGCAAAATAATGCCTAAGTTTTATTGGTCCAAATTCTACCAGATTATTTCTAAATCATTCCTACAACTGCAACAGTTGGAGAAGAAGGAAAATATGATGAATGATATTGGCCCAGAATCGAGTTGTTTGAGACAGAGATGCTCATCAATGAGTCTTTGATGACTTAAAGTGATAATAAACTTTGTCTTGACTGTCACTTTCTTACCTCATTAGTTCTCATCATGCAATCATTTGGCATGTAATTATTCCCTGGTTCTGGCAGAGAAAATACAGCTTTTTTTCTCCAGTCCCAAAAATATAGGCATATATAGCCTATTGTACACAGCTGTCTCTATGTATTCTCAATGTATCGTTGTAGGGCTGGGCGATGCAAAATGACATTTCACAATTGAATAAAAACTTTAGCGAGCCTATACTTCCCTGTGAAATTCTTGAAAGGAGCGTTCTGTGAAGCATGTGATCCGAAGGTTTCCCTAAATTTTACGATGTTTTACTATAACACATATAGACCAGGCCTACATGTTTGGGTTCAAACACGTGTGCAAGCTAAACACACAAAGTCCCTCCTATTCACTGCGCATGTACCGTATAGGCTACATTGGACTTAACATTACCCTCCTCCTCTCTGGTTCTGCGATGGGTGATGCGGTTCCTGTTGGTGATGTCTCCGGAGCGCAGAGCCGGTGTAGAGAATAAACAGCATGACATAATGAAGAATTGTGTTTTGGCAGTCCCAGATTTGTTTACAATACCAACAATAATATCTAATTGAGATATTACTGTCGTAGAAATACGTTAGGCTAGTAATTGCAGCATCTCTGACATGGGACATCCTGTAGAAACCGTTCTCTACTACGTTACTGGGAGTAGCAAATTCAACTATTTTAGTGCCTTCAAAAATGTCTATTAGGAGATAGTCTATAGGAGATAGGATATATTGCTGTTTGTAAAGTCTCATTCCTTAATGAAAAACTCGAACGCATCATCTGAGGTAAGGCACATAATAAATATGTTGCATAGTTTCATGTGTATCTGCACAGTGTAGCGTTGTGTTAGCATAGCATCACTCTGATAGCACTCTTGGAGGCTACTTAACGGTTGACGCCTCAACTTTATTAACCTAGAGTAGAAATTCTGACTACCGGTAATTCAGGATTTGCAAATGTACTGTACCGGTAGCGCTGGTACAGTACGCACCTCATTCCTGCCGTACTGTAGCATGTGATGTTTAGCTATTAGGCATTTATTATAATAATTTAAAAAAAGAAGGGGAAATAAGTATGTAGAGGAATCTGAGTAGGCTAGTCCCCACCCAAGAGCTGTGAAAAAAGAAAATACACTACAATGAAACAGCGTCACATCCTGATTGGTGGAAGGGATGGTTGGTCGATTCAGCTGTGACCATGTGGAAGGGTGATGGTGATAAAGAAACGCGTTAGTCTAGAAAAAACTGGGTGTGCAATCTGTGTAAAGACAGATGCATGGAGAAAAATTAGACATATGGCAACGTTTAAATTTATGGTTAAACATAATTACAAACTGATGGTTTGTAAGGCTATTAACATGTTTAATCAATGTTTTCCCAGTGTGTGTATTTGTGTGTACTTAAACTATGTAGGCTATATGCTGTCAAGTGTGATGAAGCATTTGATCAGAGAGAGAGAGAGAGAGAGAGAGAGAGAGAGAGAGAGAAAGGGGGAGGGGTGCTGAAGAAAGCAGGAGGAGA
>JAODUG010019423.1:0-21993 GCA_027564795.1 Aphredoderus sayanus
CACACCTTGTTGTGCCAGCAGTGCACATCATGTGTGTGTGTAAGCTGTAGAATTAGGTTTAGCGCCTTCTATCTGCCCTGAGGACATCACGAGGGTTAAAACCGTCTTTCATGTGCTATTCTACCAGTGAAAACTGTATGACTGGGCTACTGACCTGGTACTTGTGAAGTATCTCCAGGAAGGCTTTGTAGATGTCAGGCTGGCCTTGGAAGCGGTTCTTGATTTTGTTGACGTAGTTGATGGCGTGGTTGAACTCCACTGGCTGGTTGTTCGGCAACGGCGGGGCAGTGGGGGTGCTGCTGAGCGGCGTGTGGAGCTGCAGGGGCGGGGAGCGTGGAGAGGTGTACCCTGGGATGGACGGGTTGCTCTGGCTGCTCGGCGTCAGGGCTGGCGACTGCAGCGGCTACACAGAGACACCGTACCAGCATCACCGTGTTACCACGGCGAGAGAAGGAACTTGCACCCCCCCACACCGCCTTCTTATACCAGGGAAGCAATAACGGTTCTCACTGCCTCTGATTTTAATCTGATTGGTTTTGATAATAGTGAAAAGTTGTGCGTTTCTCAGCTCTCTTAATACTGCTGTGCTCCGCCTGATAAATTACCTCTGACTGACAGGGGCCTATTGATAATTAATTGCGCCCAGTGATATCACTTTCCTAGTGTAAACAGGAGATTAGATTCAGATCCCTCTAAAGAAAGGAATGTCCCTAATACTGGGAAAAGCACACGTAGATTAATCTGTGATGCCACACCAACCACTCAAATTACTAGACGGTCCAATACGAAGACAACACAATGCACTTGGCACTCACCTTGCTCATCTTGGCAGGAGTGGGCTGTGTTAGCAGAGGAGGAGCAGTGGTGGTTGTCAGAGCTGGGAGCTGAGGCGGGTGTGGGGTGGGTGCTCCCGTCATGGGGATATTCTGGACTGAGATGCCGTGGGGCGTGATGTGGTGGATCTGGCCCGGCGTGGTCACGTTTACCAAGTCATTAGTCTGAACCTCTATCTTGTATCCCGGGGGCAGGAAGGTGTTGAAGCCCATGATGAGGTCAGGGTGACCTTTGAAAAGCTGAGACACCCTGCTGATGACACCAGGAGTGTCGATGCTGAAAACAAGAGGCACAGGAACTGTCTATTAAATGTGGACCGTATGCTTCATACAGTTTATGATGAAACCTAGTCCTAAACTATGGGTGTTTAGTCAATTAGTTTAGGCGTAATCTCTTTCTATGGTAAACCAGCATTAAAGTTGATTGATACATTGACACCTACAAACCAGTGGATTATCCTACCACAACAGATCTCCAAATGTTGTTTAAATATAACATTGTAACTCATAACATAATAAAAGACAGAATTTAAAACAATTTATTTACAATGACTTATTTTGTCACGGGACCCTGAATATTGTCTCAAATGCTATTACACTTTTAGAGAAGGCTGCACTACAAAAGATTACCTAATGGTAGATTAACCTTAATAATGCATTGATTAATTATCTTATTTAACCCAATGCCACAATTAGTTTCAGATAAATATAACGGTGGCCTTACCTTTGAGACTTGAACTCTTTCATTATGTCCAGGAAATCATTGTAGACCTGAGGCTGATTGCCGAACTGCAGCTTAACTTGGTCCAGATATGACAAAGCATCTTCCACCTGAAAAGATTTGCGAAAGTCAGACAAACCTGACCTGGTCTACAATACACTACAGCACACCAGGATGCTTCACATTGCCAAAAGCCTTCCAAAACCAAACAATTTCACCCAACCTTAAGCCTCTGGAACTGCTGCTGGCCCTGCACAGGGGCTTGGGGAGCGGCGGCTGTATGGCTGTGCCCCGACATCATGGGCGGCCCGTGGGCCTGCACCACTGGGCCATGGTGATGGGCTCCCCCGTGAACAGCCGGGCTGGAGGTGTGCCCATGCCCACCGCTGTTCTGGGCCACAGGTGGAACCTGGTTTGGGGAGTAAAAGGCATTACTGTTAGAAACATGGTGGGAATGGGAGGCTGTGCATCAACAGCCATCTCTGGTAAAGAGTGAAAGGACAGTGTGGCGATGCAGGCATGCTCTGAGCAGTTTACATCTGTAATATACCTAGGAATACCAGCAGAGGCATAGGGGCCTGGTGCTGAGGTAGCCGTGGTTACCTGGTATCCCTGGGGGACCGAGTACTGGACGCCTGCGGTGGGCTGCATGTTGTCTGCCACTGCCTCGTACACAGCCGGAGCTGGGGCAGGGGCCAGGGCCCGGTGCTGGAAAGTCTCCGTGTTGCCAGGGAGACGCCGCTGCTGGGATGGAAAGACCGTTTCCTGTTCCTCCAGTCGTCGCTTCATTATGAACTCATACTCGGTAAGTTTGAGAGACCTGACAATAAACACAATGCAAATCCTGATCAATACTCAGACTCGCGCAGCATTTCACTGATTACATGTATAATATTTTGCCAAATGCTCAAACGTTATTCGCTGACTTAGGGCCAAGTAATATAACATATGAAAAGGAAGCAGGAAAGACACCTGCCATGAAAATTCTAAATCAAATAATTTCAATCTATGTTTATCGTCATTTGGTTACATGTGTGCGCTGGAAAGTGCAAACCAATTCATGCATTTAAACCACATTAGCTGAATTATAGTATTTTTGATGTCAGAAAAACGTTGCAAAATGTATAGTCTTCGTACAGTCTCCGTGGCCAATGAAATCTACAGACACCCTACGTCATCGATGCAACAAACAGGTGCTCCGGTAAGAACGTCGGCATCTAACCATTCACAACTTCCTCAAGCAACAACTACAGGAGAACTGAATGACTGGGGTTGACGAAACCAAAGTTGTACAGGGGAAATATTCTAACAACATTTAACCATAGGGAGAACCGAACAATTTCTAGTTTTAAAAGCAAGTGTTTGCTAGCATTAGGCTAGCTTTTACGATCTTTCGAGCGCCTAGAATACCAGAATTACTGTATACAAATTACATGGAGAACAAAACTGTTCGACCAATTGTGTGCTATAGACATGTCGCAGCGAACACTATCTGCTCGCTGCCCAAGATCACTAACCAAGCCGACAAGGCATCCCCCATTCAAGTAAGGGCCTAGCAACACAAGCACCGACCTCGAGTTCCAACACGACGCTTTCTCCACGCCCGCCATTTAGAGCGTGGCGCAGGAGCAAAGCCAAATAACATAGTCTATTTCTGCAGGTAAGCAGTATCGCTGACCTGTTAGCTGGTTGCTGTGTTGATGTTGCCTACAAGGGGTCCAGCGAATTATCCCGAATAACTTGGTGACAAGTAGTTTTCTTGTGAGTGTGGTGGGTGGGGGGGGGGGGTTTCAGATTGGTAGTTAGCCGCTAACCTGGCTAATGTAAACAACACGGGAGTCCGACTCTCTAGGCTAGCAGAAGCACATGCAGTTGAAGCGTGACCTGGGTTTATCTTATGGAGAGTATCGCAACCTATATAACGTTAGATAGGTCATTGGCATTGTTGCATACGAGGGATCAATGCGTACATAATTACACATGTACACTGCTTTGGTCAAAACGCTTGTAAACGGTAGCTAGCCACCATACTGTAACCCGCTGAATGAATTCAACTGAACTCACCCTCCCCTAAACAGCAGGCTGAAGTTCGCAGATGATTGTTAAACACACACGCTGCCAATAGATCAACGTTGAATGTGTCAATATGAGAGAAACAAGTTGTCCATAGCCTTTATTTTTAAAATAAACAATCCCAAGATCTGAACTGCCAAGTGAAAATCAACCCGAGGAAAAACAATCTTCGTTTGGTTAGCTGAATGTGAGGGGCGCGGTTTCTAGAAAACGTCCCGCCCTCTATGCCACTGTATTGGCCACTGTCGTGGAGGAGCCGCAAAAGGGAGTGTTAAAACCTTTTGATTGTGTATTTGAAATGTCACTCAAGGATTACTTGCACGCCCATTTAAGTTAAAGCGCGACAATGCCACCAATACAAGTACAATATCTGTTCTGCAAGCTTTAGCAGTGCTGCGTGAAATAGTGTTAGTTCAAGGGACAACATGCAAAGCCACTCTAAACTAGGCTACTGAATCCAGAATTCCTAAAGATTATAACAGCCGCAAAAGCTGTTATAAGCGCGCAGGATGTTTGTTACTGGTCAACTATTGCATAGCCAGTGGGCGTTTAATCAAAATCCATCACACGAGGTGCTTTTTGGTACTTGTATAACCACAACACAACCTGTTATTTTCTGGAGTTGGGCAACACGTGCCCTGTAGAGCGTACAATATAATGGATACTATATGGGCTGTTGTCTAAACTCACGGGATTCTCACCCCCCCGTTCACATTACAGAACTTCGGTGAGTGTACTGTTGGCGGCCCACTCACAAACATGTATTTCCGACTGGGTGGAAAGCATGGATGTAGGTTGAAAGACGCCACTCAGTTCGGACATATCATAGGAAGCTACAATAATGTGGGGAAGGTCCATTTTGAACATTATACAAACTCCGCCCAGCTGACATGCTACCGCCCAAACTGATCCCTTAAAGGAGCGTGCCCGTGTAACACACGGACGTCTTCCTTTGCCTTTTGTGTCCTGCCTCCTTCTGTTTATTGCAGCCAATCGCTGTATAAACCTCTTATTACAAAGCCGCAAAAGGTGGAACTTCCAAAACAAGCCATCGCCCACGAGAGGCGGAGCTGAAACAAGAACCCGGGATTCCTTCTTCCACCCGAGCAGATTATTTCACATTCAGCAGTGATCGGAGGCAGCGACGCAACGATTTTCGAATATAGCTCCCATATTGCGTACATTACATATTGTTTTAACTTCAATCTCAATTTAATTCGGGGTTCGCCTATGGCTATCTCTTCAGTACTACACTATAAGCCTGTACTTTGTGTCGACTGAGTCACGCTGACCGCTAGTAGGCTATCGGATCAGCTTCTAGTCTAGCTAGTATACAAAAACCTATTTCAAGTTTCACGCTAAAGCACGAGGAAACGCACTGCGGGGCGGGCCGCACAACATTTGACCAAGCCGTCATCAGAGCAAACTCGCTCATTTGCTGTCCTCATACAATACTGCGCCGAACAAAATGATCGCGAAACAAAGGGTTCGTGGCATTAAAATGGAAAATTAGGTAAATACGTGCCTTGAAAGAATATTGCTAAACACGATGAAGTAGGCCTGGGCGGTTTCATTGCATCTTTTCTAGGCAGCATTCGCTGATCCAGTTGCCCTTACTAAACAATGACAAAGTCAAATGAAACGGGAACTACGGCGTATAAAAATTTCAAAACATTAATCGGGGTATTTGATGTAGCATAACTGAAACACGCTAAACTGGCATGTGTTTAGCATAATGGATGACTTCAGTTTTACAAATCATATTCTTTGTTTACTTCAATATTCAGAGTAAAATGTCTAACCTGTGTCAGAACTCGCACCCACCCCCCCACCACCAACACCAACACCGATCCATTTGCAAACAAGCTACATGCACAGTGCTAAAATATATTGTCTTATACACAAGACAAACCCTTAATCGTTACTTGAAATCATTAGCAGTCGTTTACAACCGAATAATTACGCCCTGCAGCCTTTGCGACCAACCATGTTATGTTTTTCCTATAGCCTTCTATGACGAAACCCATATTAATTTTAGGATACGAGTGCCCTGAAAACAAAACGCTAAATAATAGCCTAATTAACATAGTTTGTTATATATGGAAAGACATTGTGTTAAATTTGTTTTGTTTAACCAGCTGTTACATACCCAGGAAAAAGACTCCTTACTCCGGATTCGTGTTTGTAACAAAATAGTTGGAGACGCCCCCCTCTGTTGGCATTGGCACATAGTATAATCGACGTCATTTTATTTTAAATATTACCCGCTAAAGGATTGCAGAGTACATCATTTAGGTTACAGCATTACTTCAACGAACCTACCCAGAAATGTATGCCTACTCAAACGTTTAAGCCAGTATATCTGGTCACTTCGACTTAGGACCACCTGATACAATTTAAAATTCAATTTAATCAGGACAGGATAGTCTTTTTTAATTTTAGATTTTTACAAATGTGCAATAATTGATGTAGCCTACATTGAGTAGCTGTATATGATTACTGTTTTAAGAAGTAACATATGGGCATGTTAAAATAAATTCCTTAAGTTACATTTATTATTTTGTTACAATTGCAAACAACCACCAAGAAACAAATGTTGATATAATATGGTATTTTAATACATTATATCTTGAGTCAATAGTTGTACTAATGATAAAAGCAATAGCTTACAATAGAACAAATATTACAAAATGAATGTAAATAACTGTATGAAAACAGAGCTGTTGAATACAATAGAAAAATAAAATGGGACATATTTCATGTCCATTATGAAAAGAACAGTAATTCTAAAACTGGAGTGCCAACATAAAAGTTTCACTACAAGCAAATTCAATATGAATTTTGTAGTAAAGAACATTCTTTCACCTAACTACAACAAATAAAAAGTATGAAACATGTAACATTTTGATACATTTACTCAACAGACTACTGGGACCAGAAAAGCTAATTTATTTCAAACACAGGAGACTGAAAATGCAATAATGAGAATACATGACAATTTCAAGTGCCTAGGATGTACTTTATGACTTGCTGCACATTTCCGTTTGCAGAATTCTGCTATTGTTCATTTCTAGTTTACCCATAAAATACTCCTGGTTTTCACAATAAAGATCCTTGCATACTTATGTCAAAAAGTGACACTAAAAGTATGTGATAATACAGTATATATTACCCTAACATTGAATACAAATCAAGTTATCCCAGTAGAACACAGAACTCTAGAATTACTAGTTTTGTCATATTTTCCATATTAAACATGGTGACTATTCTCAGAAAGCACACAGGGAATGGTTATTTAAAAGTGCTACAACCTTTATTATATATAAAACAATAATCTATTGCACTACTTGTGAGGTCTTAGACTGATGTCTGACAGATTTCTGAGTGTGTGCAGATTGTGTAGTATTCGCTTAAAATGTATTTTTTGGTGGGTGGGGAAGATTAGCTGCATATTCCCTGCATTACACTGAACAATGTCACAACATTTCAATTAACCTGAACATCTGAGGGCAGTCAATTACATTCAACCTTTATAAAGAAAAGAAAATCAGGGAAGGAAAACCCCTTTGTCTGCTAATTTAGGATGTTGCCTCTTTGCCCTGTCCCAGTTTTCATTGATTGTTTGGCACCCAAATGTAGGATAAGTTAACCTTTTGCCAGTAATTATATTCATTTGAGGTGAATGTTATCTTTATTGGTCGAGTACAAATTACCTGTTTAGAGAGGCACATAAATTATCCATTGTACCAACTTGACACGAAACCAAAAAAGGACTAGGGGGGTTTGTTTAAAACAATGCTAAAACCTTTTGTTAAAAGACATCGACAGACTTTAAATGGCCGACAGAAATATGTGACACTGATGCATCTTAATGTCAGTACTTTGTAACTGTCACAGTCATGCTCTGTTTTCCAGAGAATGACCTAGTTTGTGAAAGCTTCCTATAACTGATTGGTCCCATCAGGAGGTCATGGACAGGCTGTAGAAATCTTGGGGCAGTTGTTTCCAAAGTAGAGTCTGGGAACCCAAACAAGTAGCAAAAATGCAAACTTTTTTGGGGGGGGGGGGGTTGCTAGATGATTTACAATATTTGATAACTATTAAAATTATTTTTATTTCTAATATAATAAAATACTGCATACATTTTTAAACGTTTACTTATATTTTATGCTATTATGTTATGCTAAGAGAAGTTGTTTATAGCTTTAGATCTACCACCCCTCCCACCACACACACACACACACACACCTGTCTTAGGGCATGTGTATAGGCTAGAAAAGCGAGGACGACAGCCTACTGGTTGGCTGGGAGCAATCCCTGTCTTTGGGCATGCTCCAGAATGGCATTGTGGCAGAAGTAGTACTGGTCTGGGGTCTGGATGCTGAAAGCTCTCTGCGTTCTCATGCGACGAACTGTCTGGCACACATTCAGGGTGCCCACATCCTGCAGCTGAGAGAGGCATATGTCCAGGGCGCAGAAGGTACCTGGAAAGGGCAGGCTTATCAGTGGTGATAATAGTATGGACAGATAAGGAAATAATAGTTTAAAAAGTGTTATTGTGGATATTGGTCCTCTCTCAGGGCTGTCTGGATACTGACCTATGCGAGAGACACCTCTCTTAACCCTTGTGATGTCCTCAGGGTCAAAATGACCCAAATCACTAGCTTTTGTGGCAGATAGAAGGCGCTAAACCTAATCCTACAGTTTACGCACACATATGATGTACACTGCTGGCACAACAAGGTGTGTGTTTAAAACCCGGGGACAACAGGAGGGTTAAAAGGGACATAAAACAACACAAATACATAAATAATAAATAATGAAATACACACAGCAATAACAATAAAAAGAACCATACAATCATACACAATCAGATGGCGCAGATGGTGGTTCAATACTATATTTTATGGGCATCACAAGGGTGGTCAACTTAAGCCTAAAAAAAGGCTCTGGGTTTGATCTCTGGCCTTGATGCAAGAAGCCTAACTAATACTTGCTACTTAATACTTGTTATCAATGCAAGTTTTTTTGGATTAAATTGTATGCTGAATGACCCAATGGAAATTGGTTCTCCGGTGTATATGCAGTTTACCAATCTCAGTGAATTAAAACTGAGTAAAGGTCTAATAAGCTAAACTCAAAATGTCTGTAGAAGTATTTTATTATAACTACCATTTACAAAAAAGTATGGATGGAATAAGACATCAGACATACTGTATGTATTAGACATGTATTAAAACATATGGGCCATGAAGGATACACTGGCCAGATACAAAAACCACATAAAGACAACAACCGTCTTTATCTGACACCCGCCAGTCACCTGTTCTGCCGATCCCTGCGCTGCAGTGAACCACGATTGGAGGTCCCAATGGGTGCCCAATCCACTGGGGTCCCAGAGACTTCACTATTTTCTTCTGCTGTCTTTTCACAGCCCCCAGGAAGTCAATAAGAGTCACGGCTGAGGTAGGCACGCCGTAATCAGGCCAGCTGAGGTACTGGAAGTGACTGACCTGTCTCTGCTCACATGTCTGAATGGGGCAGACAAACAAGTTAAGTACATTTGGTCCAGTTAGCTATTTTGCAGACATTTTTCAAACTGTTTTTATTTGTATTTAACAATTCATTTATATATATATATATATATATATACACACACACACACACACACACACACACACACACAGTGGTGCACGAGGGATGATGACTAAATAATAATGCATTTTGGCTGAGGAAGAGAATACATTGTGATGAATCAATATATGCTTTGAAATAAGTGTTAGTTTACCTTATAGTTAAAAAGTGAATCACATTATCAAAATATTACTTACAATAAATACACAATAAATAATCTACTGCATATATATCTTGAAGCTTTCTATTCAACACGTTTATTGAGTCACATAATTACATAATGTTGTAATTTGAAATACCCTATAGGTCACAGCCTCAGTGATTGTTCTGTGGTTTCTTTGTCCCCATCTGGTGTTTTTACTTAGTGGTGATAGTGGTGTAACCTGTAGTATTTTCACAATGAAGCAGGATCGTGTTCTTTTTGAAGCAACTACTAAATACTAAAACATCGCTCCCTATTTCAGTCGGCAGGATCACATTGCTCTGATGACTGAACATGCATTGGTTTGTGTAGGGATAGTAATGGATGGATCTCTAGTAGCAGTACCTCAGTGTTGTGCAGCTCCAGGGTGGTGTGGTTATAGTGGGAGTGATGGTCCACTCTCTGGTTCACCACAGCCATATGGCCATAGACCTCCTGGCCTCCTTCTTCCAGAGGCCAATACTGGCCACATTTCTTTCGGCCACCCTCGTCTGTCCTGCAACACACACAAATATGGACAAAGTTAGACATGTTAAACATTGACATTACATTATTGGGGCACAGCCTTCCAGAAGACCTGTTTGATGTTGTTACCTGGTTGTCATGACTATGACAATCACATTCTGCTCCCAGACCATCCTCCAGAAATCACCGTAAGTCTTCTCCAGTGGACCTGAACAAGACGATATGTGGTAGAAAGGAATGTCCTAATTTAATTTGTATTGCTTTTAGACAGTGAAGAAAGAGAGCTTTGCTGGGACTCCAGACTACTGGATATATTTATTCAGCCAACTAGTTTAATCCATAATAAAAAAAGGAAATGTTTCTGTCAAATATAGGTCTAACATTACGTCAAGTTGTAAAATTATGATTATTCTATCAATATCTCAATTTTCTGAAGTAATTATTTGTAATTGTTTAATTAAAACAGTTCCTCTATTGCATATTTGCGAAACAAATTATTTCTTTAAAAACCAAATTCATATAATTTCTATTTAAAATAAAATTAATTTAGCATACCTGGTTAAATAAAGTATGTCAGTAAAATAAATGAGGTCTGCATTTCATACCTTGAGTACCAATGTATGCATTCTTCTGTTTGTAGCCATCCATGAAGCTAGCATTGATGTAGTCTGATCTCTGTAGGGAGGAACACACAAAGATGTAACAGATTCTCCAGACTTTCCAATGTCAAACTTCCACAAACAAAAATGATTTAACAATTGACTAAATGGTGAAAGGTGTTAGAACCAATCTGGATACAGTTAAGGACAAACTATTACAGAACTACTTAGTTTACATTTGAAGCACACCTTGATGCCTTTAGATACAAAAGTGTAGGTAAGTGTACCCTGGTTGTAATGATGTGGTACCCCACACACAGGGTGACTTGCACTTGGCATGTCCCCTTTAGTTTTAGTCAGGGCATTCCTACTACTACTACCACACATTAATAATATCTCTTTTCTTGCTGGATCTTGCTCTTATATTTGCTTTCTATTTTTGAAGAAATAGTGACTAACTTACAGGACCAGCCAGAAAAAAAAGCATGACTCACACACACACACACACACACACACACACACACACACAATGTAGTGTTCAAACCTCGTTCCTTCTGGCTTTCAGACGGACTCGTGTTTGGTCAAGGCACAGGACATCTCCATAGCGATTCCTCTCCTGATTGTACACTGCTCTATAGGCAAATGGTAGATTGCCATTTCAGAAATCAAAACAGTTCACGTATGCCTTTACCCCCCCCCAACCCCTCCACGCCGCCCCTTGCTCAAACACTCATATATAGCATACAGTATATCAGCCTTGTGGTTAACTCACAGTGCGCAGTGGAAGGTTCCCGGTGGGTGTTCTCTGCGGAGCTCCTCGTACTCCTGGTGGATGCCCGAACGCTGCAGCTTGCCCAGGTGTGCTACCAGGTCCTGCGGTTGCATAGCGTCCGGCCCTGGAGAGTGAATGGACGTCTCGTCTAGGGGGATGCCCACCAGCTCATCCACAGGGTCCACGCAGCCATTCTGGCCTGCCAGGAGCTGCTGGTTCCAGCTGTGTGCGTCCAGAGGCAGCAGGCCCCCCAGGTGTTGGGGCAGGCAGTCTCTAGGGAGGTGGTGCCGTAGCTCCACCATTTTGACCATCTGAACCTGGAGGGAGAGGAAATGAAGCCCCGGGAAAGTGTTAAGGCTTTCTTAGTCATCCGCTCAGCATGGAGGTGGAGGTAACAAACAAATGTTAAACAACCTGTGTAACCCACGGATCTGTGCATTGTATTCCCATAGAAACGGACTGAGAGAGCACCAACAGCAGCACAACAATGAGCTATAGTCCTGGGATATGAACTGTGTAAGTTGATACAACCCCCACAAAAAAATAAAAATCTGTGAAAAGCAGCACATGCACTCTGCAATCTTACTTACCCTCTCCCTCAGTTTCTCCTTTAGCAGCAGGCTAAGTAAGTTGTAGGGCACCCGGAACCAAACGGGAGCACCAACAATCAGCACTTTTTTCAGCCTAGCAGGAAACGCCCCCTGGTGGACACAATAGTGAGTAAATATTTTAGTTATGTAAACTAGACATGGCTGTAACATTTAGACTTTATCTATTACAAGTATACACATACATTTAGGCTACAACCTTAAGTAAGTTGAGAATCTTTTTGCTCAGATCCAGCTCAAAATTGGTATAGTTGGATCCGGCCATGTCGTAGATGAACACTAAACCATTCCTCTGGGTCTCAAAGCTGTAGACCAAAACAAAACATACGTCAAAAATAGAAAAAATAAAAAAGTATCTTGAATGTCAGACAGTAGCTACAAGTGATACTAAATTGTTCTCTAAAAAGTTAATACAGTATTTAAAAAAAGAATGGGGTTACAAAGGATAGGGTTTCTAGCAACATTCATTCAACATTCTTCAAATTCAGTTATGAAGAATGGATGCCCCACCTCTCCACAGCACGGTCCAGTAGGTAGAAAAGTGCCTGCAGAACAACATGGTTGCCCGTCTTGTTTGGGTGGTGAAGTTTGGCCGTGTACAAGGCAATAGAAGCACCTGATGGGTCACGTACACTCTGGAATAGAACACATGAAAAATATTTACCAGCTAACAACAATACACAACTTTGTTAACAATTTGTGATGTTCGCAAAAATGGGCGTGTGACCCTATTGGAGTTTATACACCAAGCTCATTTGCTGAGGCTTGAACTACCACAGTAATATAACGACAATAGTTGTTTGGAGTAACTCTTACAGTTTCCATTCCTACTGAGAAAAGTAGAGAATAACTTCAAGTCCACTTCTAATGGTTTAGTAAAAACACAGGGCAGCACACATTGAGATATTTCGTTTTTTACTGCTGGTTACTTCACCTTAGTACATTTATTTCAATGTAAGAAGATCATGATTTAAATTGCCGGGGTCCAAGACAACAACTGTTCTATCCACTAAATTGTTACATTGGACCTTTCCAGAGTATTACAACCAATCTATATATCTACATAGATGTACAGATAGATAGATAGATAGAAATAAAACAACAACAAAAAAGTATACATTTTTATGACGATGAATAACCACAAGAGGGCGCTTTGGATGCTATGCGCAGTGCTGTCATGTTGCCAAAAAGGGCTGTCGACAATTCAACAGGAGGAGGACTTATTGTCCGTGATACCAATTCCTTCAAGCTATAGTCTCACCAGACAGATGGCATACATCGTATTCATTGAAAGATGTGCCCAAAACTGCCTGGGCTCCCTGTGTCAGACGACAGAAGAAATATTATCCTGCACACGCAGCCACAAACACATGCACATTCCAGAACCTTCCTTTGTAAGCAAATAAGCCTCTGTTCTCTGGCACAGGGACTAAAAATACCTCAGACAGGATATGAAGCCTGCTGCTAAGGCTGGAGAGGTCCAACGTCACACAAGAGGATGTGAGGAATCGATGGCAGCATGTTAATGGGTGAGGAAGAAGGGGATGCAGGGCACAGTGTGTGTATACACTTTAAAATTGTAAACATCTGGATATTGTTTTTTTTTATTAACAAATGAATTGAATGTTTATAATATTATAGATTGATAGAGAGAGATAGAAAGAAGGCTTAGGGATTCACTGTCTTAGTTCACAGACAAGTGAGCACACACACGTACGTACCAACACTGTGAATTTGCCACTCAGCAACTCCGAACGTAGTGGTTCCTCCTGTGGCTGTAGTCTGACAATTCCTTCTTTTAAACGAGTTTCCTGAGGAAAATAGAAAACAGCAGACAAGACTTGTCCATGTCACACAATCCAAATACAGTATGTACATGTGTACACATCATTGATAATCCACTACAGAGGTTTGCATGCCTACAGGATTAGGTCTGGTTCTGTATGACCATTCTTAAAGAACATTTTAACTTTAACTTAACTTTTTTGTACTAAGATATAAGTTACATTTTAGATACTTTGAGGGGATCTATATTCCCTTGTATTATCAATGATATGCTCATAACAGTGGAAAATAAACACACAAAGTAGCCAAGAGAAAGCCATGACATATTGAAGAAAAAAAAAAAAAAAAGGTCAGATGGAAACAGGATAACCCAGATGATGCCACAATACCAAGTGTTTCATTCACCCCCCCACCCCCCAAAAACTAAAAACATTCTACTTCTTTAGGGGGCTCCCTTATGTATGATTCAGTGCATGTCTGTTTGTGTGCCTGGTCTGGGTTTCTGGATGCTTTGCCTATCTCTCACTTGGTTAATTAAACTGATGCATGTACATAATGAAATACAGCCGCATTTAGTCCAGATCTATGCCTTGCCACTATATCATTTATTTTAAATAAAAATAATAATAAAAAACACCATTTAAAAATATGTCTATTTTGTCTTCATTAGCGTAAACTAAATATTGTGAAATCTAATCTTTTAAAATTGTGATTTGGGGATTTATAACCCCCAGAGATGAAAATGTATGAGAATATGTTTATTAACAATCGGCAGTTGGTACACATGCAGACGGTAGTTGCACACAAAGGCACTAGTTACCCTATAGCTGTGGAAAAGCTCTATGGCTCTGAGGACATCAAATTTGCGAGCCATGAGGAACTTGACAGCCAGATCCCAGGACAGAGGGGATACTCCATGCTGACTGGTCCATTTGTTGACTTCCTCCAGAAACTGCTTGGTGGCCTGAATCACAAAGACCCAAATGCGGTTACATACAGAGCTTCTGCCTATGATTGTAATCTCTGGTCAAAGAGGAAATGAAACCAGGGCTTAAACGTGATACATCCTTTGAGGAAGAACAATGAATGGCCTCATAAAAATGGACAATGTAAAAAGCAATAATTCTTTTTTTTAAATGCACCATTTTATTATAAAAAGATATTGTGATGATGAAATAAAAGGCCATATTTCAACCTAAAATTACTTTAGCGTCAGGTGACACTCATTGCTTAGCGTCTTTACTTCTAATTCCTCCATATCAGGTCAGATTATTGTTAAAAATGTTTATTTAAATGTTTTATCATCATCATCATCATCATCAGAGAAAAAAAGGAACAAAAGCACTTAGTACTGTATGTTTCACACAGTAGGTTGGGCTGAATCTGTATGTACAAAAGCCATCAACAAATCAATGATTAGTTACGTTCAATATTCTTTTCAATAAGGTGTTTGTCGTAAGGATGACAGTAACCATCTTAACCCTCGTAATGTCCTCTGGGTCAAAATGACACAAATTACTAGCTCTTTGTGGCAGATAGAAGGCGCTGAACCTAATTCTACAGCTTACACACACATATGATGTGCACTGCTGGCACAACAAGGTGTGTGTTTGAAACCCGAGGACAACAGGAGGGTTAAAAGGCACAAAAAAAAAACATAAATACATAATGAAATAATAAAGAAATAAATACACTCAGCAATGACAATTGAAGAACACACAAATAATATACAATCAGATTGTGCCGCCGTGTGGCTAAATAGGAGATTTGAGTACATTACGAGGGTTAATAAACACAAGGTTACACATATTTCCTCCTCACATTTGCATTACAATACAACAGATAGCAATGTTATCATGGCACAATTAACGTCCTTTTATGCAAATATGATATCCATCCATCCATCCTCAACCGCTTATCCGAGGTCGGGTCGGGTCAAATATGATATGTTATAGTGAATTTAGACTAGTTAAAATACCATTTTGTGAAACAAGTTTAATCCTTTTATAACCACACCTCAACCCACACTGAGCAGTGCTTAAATGCCAAACAAGTTAGGTAGAAAATTAACCCAGGGCAATGTTGTTTTTGGTATAACAATGTTACACATGTCAGACAGTCTGTGGACTGCAAAGTACCATGTGCTAAAACATAAAAAAGGTCAAACCATGGTCACATATTTACATTCTACATTGGAAATATATCACAGGAAATGGGTGTTTTAACCCACTAGTCATTTACAGTATTTTACCTTTACAACATCACATATCTTCATACTGACATGGTTTACGATTATAGCATTTAAGTCATAAGTGATAAAAAGAACTTATAAAAGAACCTCCTTATATGGGTTTCCTCTGCTCCCATGAAGCCTCAAGCCTCTCCTTTACTCCACCCAGCAGACTTATCACTTCTACACCCAGTGAATCATCAAATCGCTAACAATAAGGGCAATGATGTGGGTAAAGTTCCGCTTCATTGGTCAGGCACAGCAGTGAGCTAGGGCCAAGGGACAGGAAGTCAGGATCTGGGAGCCCACAGTTCTTCAGGAATACTAAATGATGGCTGATGAGCACAAGGACCTGAAGACAAGATGCCACTGTATCCGCTCAGGAAGACCAGTGCTTTCATGGAGAGAGAAGTGTCTCTGTGACTTCCGCTTGGTTCAATAGGTTTAATATTCAAGGGGATGTCCGTGTTCATGGCCGAGTTCAGCTATTTCTCATAATGGTGGTCTGGTTTTTTTTTACAAGGTGTCTGAATTTGAAACGTGTCAGAATGTTTTGTGTCTGAACACTTAATGTGTGTGGCTTTATTGAAACAATGAACAATAGTGTCATTATGACCCGTGTTAAACTTGTTAGAAGAGAAAAAGTAAAAACTACATGTAATCTGTATCCCTCCATTCTGTGGACACGTCTAGTGTACAGTAAGTTGGAGCAATGGCGATCCCCTTCTGGGGCACGTTGAGAATGGAATAGAGTAGAAAAAGTACGAACTAAACACCTACTGACTGAAATATGTGCATGGGGATTTATATGTCCTTCAGCCCCGAAACCATTTAGCAAGCAACAATAACCGGCAAAATAAAATAAAAATAGTCTGCTAAACCTTTCGAAAGGATTCATCATAATTTTGGCAAGAATGTAACACTATGCATGTAGAAAACAATCACAAGCTACTTCTTAAGGAATGAATGTAACTCTCACACCGGCTTGCACCGGCTGCAACCACAAGAGACAATGCGACAGGAAATCAGTCATTTCCAATGAGAGCTGGGAGATGAGGTGAGAAAAAGGAGCAAAGAGACATTGAGAGATATTGGCAACAATACTATAAGCTGAGCAAAGTTATGCACAGTCAGTGACGCAATGTAGCGATGATTAGCTGAAGGGTCATAGCTAAGCCAAAGTCACATTAGACTGCGACCCAAAATGGTGGACAGGCTAATTGTGGGTTCCCCATGCTAAGAATACTGTTAAGTACAGGACATTTCAATTTTGCATATTCTGTGCTTGGACTAGAGGCTTTAAAAACGAAATATGTTCATTTTATGTTTAATTTCATGTTTGAAACAAGACACAAAATAATACATATTAATGATCAACTACTGTTTTCAATCAACATTGAGGGCTACAGCAAGAAGCTAAGGAGGTGCAGTGTGTATCTCATCTTTATTCCACTTGTGTTAGCCAAAGATAACTTCCTGTCAGAATGCTGTTAGGTAGACTCATGTTTCCAAGATTTGGTTAGTCTGACAGCTGCTATTTGTCTCTATGACCCTGTTATCTTAGCCTTTTAAGGAGAGTTTCAAAACTTGAGTAAATTACCCCGTTTCTGGGGATGCCAGTCATGTTTGGTTTTCCTGCAGAATATGTAGATAGTTTGTTTTCGTGATAACACACCAGAAGATACAGCATGTAGAAGTTACTTCTTGGAGGACGCATAAATATTTGGCTAGCGTGTTAATATTCAGAGACAACCGGAATGTTGTCCCATTACTTTGTCCATGATTCTTCGTTAGAAATCCAGTTATTTCAGGCTAAACAGTTTACATGAACACAAATAGACCTAGGTTTCCTCAGTCCCTACATGAGTCCCTATCTGAACATCCAACTCTTCACTATCTAGTTCACTTTATATACTCAGCTTTTATCCTCAAATACTGCCATCCCGTCACACAATAAACTATACGTGACACTACTTTTTGTTGATACCTCATTGTTAGTTTTAACCCTCCCGCTGTCCTATGGGTCAGAATGACCCGGTGCACTCACCAGTAGCGGGCGCCAACCACAACACATGACATTACGCGGTTGACTCCCTCTGCTGGTAGTCTGCTGAAAACCTTTGGACAGCGGGAGGGTTAACTAATAGACTGCAAAGCTGAGAGCAGGATCAGCAACTGCATTGCATTGCATTGGTTCATATGGTTTTGATATGTATGGTGCATATCTAAACCAAGTAAACATTCAGTCATCTCATTATAGTTTCAACAACTCATACATTTAAAGCGGGACATATACGGCACCAAACCTGCAAATTATGAAGATTATATTTACGGCTGGGTGATATTATGCTATATAAATTATGTTTACCGCATTATTACATTGCATATACTATGACAGAAGGTTTTGCTATATCCCCCATTCCACTCCAAACTAATGGTAATATAATACAAACAGAATAATAAATAAAATACATTTTAAACCATATTACTTAAAATATTACCATTCATCATATCCTTGTGGAATAGTTGATTTATATTAAACACACAATACATTTCTTAAATGACTAGAGTATAAAAGCATTACACGCTCACAGGTCAACTCAAGAGATTTAGTTTAGAAACTCTGCATTAGTTGTTTTCTTGTAGATAAGGAATGTGTAAAAATTTGCTCACAAAATTGCATTGGGTTTAACACTGACCCTGCTTTACTAAAAGAAGTACTGTACTCAACTCATTGACATTAATCATTGCCCAGCACCATCACAAATAAAGAAAACAAGTATACATATGTTTGAGTTGCTCAGAGACACTTTCCTCCAACGAAAGAAATAAAACAAATAACACAAATTCAATTTCTAGAATTTAGTTTGACTGGTATTAGTACTGGTAGACAAACTTAGTGGAGTAAGCAACAGGTTTGTTGTAAAGTTAACTTGCAGTAGGTGTGAAAGCACTTCTGACAGCATCTTGCTGGAGACAATCTAATATAACCTTGTTCATAAACTCTTATTTTGATACAATGTTTAATTAATTGAGGGCTCAAAGTTGAGGTTGAATTATACCGGTGGTTGTAAAGAGAGGTTTTAATTTTTCTAAATTATGGGCATGACCCTTTATCACAATCTTAGATTACATGTGACTGCTATTGTTGAGCGGCTTTTCACTTCAGCTCAGTCTGTCCCATTTGGCATGAATCAATACCAAAACAGGAAGTCAATAACTTCCCTCTCCCTCACTATGACACACACACACACACACACACTGCTACCCACCCCCACCAGCCTAGTGGAAATGCTTTTAACAGCTGCTTTAGAATGAAGGTCCAGGATACTGCTGTAGGCTCCCAGGAGAGAATAACACCCCCCACCCCACATGTACACGTACACATACACACAGCTGAGGATCTAATAAGTGCATCCGGTACCCTAGTGGGGGCTCTGGCCCTTAACAGGAAATGCAGTAGGCAGATAAGGCTTTCTGCTAGCCAGAGGACAAGAACATTCAGGAGGACTGTCAGCCCCATAACTGTAGTGAGAATAGCAGAGCAGAAGATGATGATGATGATGATACAGATATATAATAAAAGGATTTGCTGGAACCAAACACTCACATACGAGATAAGATAGCACTATGCTGATCCCATAAGGGAAAGTCATATCAATATGTGAAGTTTCATGCAATCCATTATTTGGCCATTATACAACAGGTCCTTCAATAACAGTCCCCTTATCAATTCAAAGAGCTCACACTTCACTGAGCTCAAAAGGCACAACGCATTAATCCACATATAGCCTTCCAAAAGCTAATGTCCAGCAAGTAATGGGCCTAAAGGTTTTAAGTGTGCCTTCTAAATTATTAAATATTTCCTTATATTTATTAATATTGTTAGAAGTTACATTATGTTGGCTTCAATGTGCTTAGTGTTGATAAAACAAATTACCTAAACATTTGTAGAAAAGACATATTAATCAAATTCCTAACCAAGAATTTGAAATACTGTAACTTGTAAGATTACTGACTACATTTAAATAATTACGTGTAAAGCACTAACTGAACAATCACGCATGTTTACCTTTAATCTAACATAATTACATATTCATATCAAGATTGAATAAGTCATTTTCACTGGACTGAACGCTCATATTGCATATTATTTGGTTAGATTGATTTCCATATCTAGTTATGTAAAGGCCCGGATAAATATAAGTCCACCATATATAGGCCGGCCTATAGAAGACGAAATTAGCTGTATTCTACATACACTGCGTTTTATAGACCTACAGAGCCTATGCAGTTTACATTAGACGTGTTTTAGTGATAATTCGCAACGCCTAGTTTAACGTCGGAGCTGCCAAATGTCATTAAAAAGTTTGTTAATATAGGAACGTATATAAGTTAACGTCCCTAAAAGACAAATGATGGGTAACACTGTTCACACTGGGTTTTGAAACACGTCACATTTTTTACGTACGGCTCTGCGACCAAGCACTGAATAACTGGAACCATAAAATAATAGTAGCCTAAAGATACGGTAACGTGGCTGTTTAGTAACGCTTCCACCATCGGGACGTAACTTAATGTAGGCTAAAGCAACGTGCAACAATTGGCCAGAAATCGATACAGTGTTTCCGCTCTATTACGGTACTGAGTTTATGGCGATTTCGCAACAATTTAACCTTTGCACGACAATTCTCACTGCAGTAGCTTACTGCTGGTACGCAATAGGCTACATGGACCAAGAATGTAGGCCATGTAGACTATGGATGTTTTTAGTCAGATAAAGGATGAAGATTTTTGGGCCTACCTGTTCTTCCTCAGCAGTTAAATTCGCTGCCATCGTATCCCCGGATGATCACCTTATACAAGATGTGTCGTTCTCATGAAGGGAAAGACGACGATGTCTACCCCTCGTGTAAAGGGATTTTGGGGTTGTCCCTCTCGCCTACGTTGCTGGCATTTGAAATGTTACAGATTCGATAGATGTTTCTTTTAAGATGTAGGTGTTTGCGTATTGTTAGTGGGAGACGAGGTAAATTACCAGTCTGCCCCCTGAAACTCAAGGAAAAATCGCGGATCTTGACTCAAATTCAACAAAGACGGAAAAACTATCATCGGCTAGAGCGTGTTTTTGCGACGAATTGGTGAGCGCTGGATATTAACCATGCCTACCACTTATTCACAATTGATATAGGGCTAATCATTACTGACGCATCCATGCGATGAATTGCAAGTTTGAATCCCTGATCGTCGCCTTTATAATGTGTACTCAAGCACTACAAGCAAGCTCTATTCCCAATGATTAAACTACCCCCTGGCGGTATACTAGAAAATAATACGGCTCACGAGTCTCGACCCCCGCCTTCATTCATAAAAATAATAGTACTTAACAGGACAGGAAATCACCATTTGAGTCGTTGCAACATTAGTATTATTATTTTAAATGTTGCAGAAGTGTTGATGAACTGGTTGTGGTTATTGTGTTCAGTTGAGGTAGAGGTAGCTGCTCTACTTAAATTATACATCAACAACAAAAAAGAGACACGCTCAAATAGGCATAGCCTCTACGTGGTTATGTTAAAAATATGAAAATAAGCAACCTGTAACCTATATAGTCGTAAACCTATAAAACCTTCTTTAGTCGGTCATTTTGTGCTCAGACAAATCAAACTAATAAATCAATAAGGTTCTCAGACAAATCATTGATTCAACATATATTTGTATATATTCAAATTATACATATTTATCATTTGTAAATGTGTATTTAATAAGGCCACACAATCCGTAACTGTAGATAATGATGTATAGTATCCCATGCTGTCTATGATAACCTGTGATAACCAGGAAAAAGGGGGGAGCCAAGAATAGATTAAATAGATTTGAAACAGCTGACATCATATTACTGATACATATGCCTAAATGTTTCTGTTGTCACCTCGCACAGACCTGGCACAAGTCCAGACTAAATGAGGACGCCTAGCTTTCATATAACCCTCGTAATGTACTCCGGGTCAGAATGACCCAAATCACTAGCTCTTGTGGCGGATAGAAGGCGCTAAACCTAATTTTACAGC
>JAODUG010019433.1:0-21992 GCA_027564795.1 Aphredoderus sayanus
TATATATATAAACAATATATATATATATATATATATATATATATATAAACAAATTCATTCAGGCAATTTGTATTTTAAACCAATTAACTGTGATACTAAATATCAAATGTCTTGTTAAAAGCATTTTCAATTGGATTTTAAAACTGCTTGTTTAAAACACTGAGTTGTGTTTAACTGTATTCAGAAGAAAGAAAGAAAGAAAAAGAAAGTAAGAAATGCATCTGAGCAATAAATGCTATTTATTGTGAAGCAATAGTGTCTTAACCATGTTCTTTTATGACAAGATGTTTTTTGGCAGATTAAAGCATAGTCTTCTTTCATTCCTATTGTAGCGGACAGTGGAATAAGCTCTACCATTCAAGTCGACAATTCATACAGTCAGCAGAGCGCCCACAACCCCTCCCTCTCAGAGACAGTCTCTACAGCCCAGGGAGTCTATTGTCCCTCCACACAGCCAGAACCTCAGCTCCACCAGGGGGCCTACCAGCAGCCCACAGCACAGATTCCTCAAGATAACTACTTACAAGCCTCCACACAGCTCCCCCTGGGGGCCTATCTGGAATCAACTGGTCAGCTGCATCAGGGGGCCTACCTGGAAACCACTGGTCAGCTCAACCAGGGGACCTATGTGGAAACCACCGGTCAGCTGAACCAGGGAGCCTATGTGGAAACCACCGATCAGCTGCACCAGGGAGCCTATGTGGAAACCACTGGTCAGCTGCACCAAGGGGCCTATGTGGAAACCACCGGTCAGCTGCACAAAGGGGCCTATGTGGAAACCACCGGTCAGCTGAACCAGGGAGCCTATGTGGAAACCACCGGTCAGCTGCACCAGGGAGCCTATGTGGAAACCACTGGTCAGCTGCACCAGGGGAGCTATGTGGAAACCACTGGTCAGCTGCACCAGGGAGCTCAACAGGGAACCACCAGTCAGCTGCACCAGAGGGCCCACCAGCAAACCACCACTGAGCTGCACCAAGAGGCATACCAGCAAACTAACATTAAGCTGCACCAGGGGCCTCAACAGTCTCAAACAGTGAGTGCTGTGTTTCTGTTCCCACTCTCTCTCATTTAATTTTATCTTTGTTATGTGTTTTATGTTGTTTATTTCACTGAATTATACTAAATATGTATTTTCTTTTGTTGACTGGTACTCCAGCAGTGCCACACCAGTGAGCCCTTTCTATGTCAGCACATCCCACCGGGACATAAAAGTGCAGTTAGATGTGGAAATGCCCCGCTGGTTGAGATGTTACGGTGTAGGACATACTCTCTCCCTAGCACAGTGACCCCTCACCCCAGCCTCTGTCCCAGACTGGGTCTTGCTCCGCCTGAGTTTGGGAAGGGTCCCAGAAGCTCACTGCATGCTCTTGACCCCTCACGTAATATCTGCGCTCACCATCAGTGTTGCCATCATCATGACTCAGCATGTTGCTATCATGACTCAGCATGTTGCCATCATGACTCAGCATGTTTCTACAGGTGGGCTCTGTGTGCACCCCCACCTGTCCCTCCACACATATGCATGTCTTCCCTCCTGAGGGTCGGGGCGGATCGAGCATGCTCTCTGGGACACATGCACACTGCCCCGTGTTGTCCATCGGCCAGGCAACGCCGGGCGTACACGGTGTGCGCTGGGTCCCACCCCCCCTCCGCCTCGCAGTTGACTCCACCCACTCCCGCCTTGTCCAGCGGTCGGCGCGCACCGTCGATGGCCGCCGCTGGCACCCGACCCCGGGCCTTCTCCTCGAGGAGCGTGTATGAGGATGGAGATCTCATCCTCCTAGACCAGTGTCTCCACCACATTGTCAGACGCAGAACCCCCTCCCCCACACCCGCCCTCGCCCCCATGCCCGAGAAGGGGGCAGGCCGACCCACACACAGCCATCAGGGAGATGGCGGTAAAGCCCACCAGATATTAGAGCACGAGGAGAGTCCGAACACTAATGTCTTTAGCTCCTGTGTGGACAGGAAGCTGCTATTGTCCCCACTTGGCAGCAAGAGCAGGCCAGGTCCCACGGTAGGTCTGATGCTACCATGCAGTAGCAGTAGCCTACGGTATCTGCAGGGCCTGGGGTTCCTTCTTCTGCCGGCTCTGGCACTTCCACGGTGATGACAACACACTAAACTTTGCTTAAAGGGCCATAAATCCAGCATTACAAACACATTTCTTTGGTGTGAAACCGCTCCTGGGCGTTATGTGGTTAGCACTACTCTCTACTGCTCAACTGATAGCTCCCTTTCTCTACCCCTTACCATAATCTGAGAGGGCAATACTTTCTAGGGTTCTATAACACAATCAATGAATGTACCTTTTAATTTATTTACTGTAAGTATACAAATTACACAAAATGGTGATTCGCTTTCTGGGTGATTTAAGCGGTGCTGTAGAATGAGGATTTATAGCATAAAACTGTGCATTAATATATAATGCACAGGATGGGTGATGGCAATGAACTGGAAATAAGTGAGTCTCTCTCCGCTAAGGTTCTTCCTCCTTTGGTGTGCTGACTGCATTCCTCAGATATATTTGTCATGCTGTCTGAGGCTTCCCTTCCTTTTCTCACAGACCGCCTCTGCCCCACCTACACCCAGCTTTTCATTGCAGCAGACACAGACAGCACACAGCTTCACAGCAGTGCTCCCTGCTGTCCAGATGGAGCAGGTACGCATGTTTCAAAGGCAATACTGAGCTCAGATGGCTAGCAAAACGATGTTAAATGTGTTTGGCTGCTGTTGCAGCTAAACTACCGAAAATATCAATTAGTGTTTCTTGCCATCTTGCATGTTTGGAATGCTGACAGAAACATATACAGTAGTTGTCGGTACTAAATTGGCCATTGAATGCCAAACAAGATGATTTGGTTGTTTACCATTACAAGTATTTTTTCATGGCAGAAAGCAGGTCTGAGTGGCAATAATTACTTTGTCAATGCAAAAATCCTGACTGGTCCACCAAAACACAAAAATATATAAATAAATACCACTAACATTTTTTATCTACAGTGTGTGTTTGTACAGTTTTTGCATGCTGTTATGGTGCATACAGTATATACTTGTATATAATGTGCAAATATTAAATGTTTTTCCCTAGGGTTTTTGTTTTAGCTCCAAGGTGTGTAGAACTAAATGACACCATGTATCTTTTATCCCCACTGCATTTACACTCTGGCATACTAGCACAATGGTATTCTGTATGAATTTACCTTCCTGTATTATGTAATTAATGTTTATGTGAAACTGGTTGCAAGTCAGTTCCACTACTGGGACAATTATGTTAACTTGAATTTTCTTTTCTCAAGCCATTATCTGGTGATCAGACAGTCTCTCACTTGAGTCCTCCTGAGATATCTACTAGCTTCCCTTCTCTGCAGCCACTACATATCACCACACAGGTATGTCCTGGTCCCATCAGAATTACAACAAGAAGCCTACAAGCAGACAGACTGTATGGACATTAACCAGAATGTCAGCAACATTTGCTGACATTTGTTAGCAAATTTTCATCAATGAAAAAACATAATTTGTCAGTGTGTTTGTTCATCGGGATCTCATTCTTCCCTATTCTGTCCCAGTTTTCCTCCTCATATCCCGTCAATCAGACCAGAGGCTATGAGCCCCCCTCCTTCTCCCCAGTTCCACCTGCTTACACCAGTACCACCCTTCCCTTATCTAGCTGCCACCACCCAACAGCCCCTCTCCCATCTCTAACCCCCCATGCTGCTTTGCCCATTCCACTTCTACCCATGGCCACATCCACTGCAGTGCCACAGCAACAGGGGTGCCCACCTATTCTCACCCGCACCCTCCCCCAGGTACAGCCCATGTCCCAAGCTGCCCCCCACCCTGAGCAGGACCTGGCAGAGCACCCACCTGGCCAGGTGAATATTTCACTATCTAACTAATGGTTGTCTCCTTTGTGTGCTGTCTTGTCTGGCTAAAGGTGGAGTCAGTGATGCTGAAGTTGATTTTTTTATCTCTATCAAAACAAAACCACCTCTCCCTTCAGTGCCATAGGGTGCTCCCTTAGAACCCCTACACATTGGATACACATTGCCAAGGCTAGGAAATTGCTGTGTCTGCGCCACTTTGTTTAAGTTCCCACATGCGTAGAAACACCATTTTCTGAAACATAATTTTTAAGTGTGCACACAGAACAGGCAGCTGGTAGACTGTGAGGAGATATAAGATTAATATGACAAAAAAATGTATTAGCTTACAATCTCTGACTCCACCTTTAAGGTTTTGGATGTAGCATAGTTCATGCAATACCTGCTTTACTGACTGACGGGGGAAACTGTCATTCTGTTTCAGGCACAGAAAAGCCCCTCCCAGGCGAGTCTGGGAGATGTGCAGACTTTGCCTGCAGATCAGGCTGCCGCTGGCTCCGACCAAGTCATCCCTGTTCCCCTGTACCCAGCTCCAGCCACTGCCCCTGCTGCAGACACGGCTCAGGCCCCAGCACGCGTGGAAGCACAACGTCAGGCCTCAGCAGCCTTGGCCCCTGTTACATCAGCAGCAGCTCAAAGCACTTCCCAAGCCCCCGTGTCTTTGTCTGGCTCCACCCTGGAGCCCTCTCTACATGCAGGCCCCTCATTGCCCCTGGTTCAGCCCCGCCCTCTGGCTCTAGTCTCAGCCCTGGTTCAGGTCTCACTGCCAGCTCCCATTGTGCCGTCCCCTACCCCACCTCCACCTCCACCTCCAGCTCCTGTGGCAGCTTCACTTCTAGCTCCAGTTCAGCAGTCTGTCAGTGTCCAGACTGCAGCCCCCTCACCTGACCACACCAGTACAGGAACCACTCAGCCACATCAAGACAGTTTGTCTGCATCCACCTCTCAACCTGAGGCTAGTGTTGAGGTACAACCCTGTTCTGGGAGTGATAGTGTGTAGAGCATTTGTTCTTCAAGCATAGGATTTACTTTATATATATTGCTTTATATATTTTATATATTGCTCATATCTCTCAAAACCAGTACATGGAGTATCACTAAGTTTATAGGACACTGCTTAAACTTACGTGTAAATGTACAGTAATTAAAGCTAACGAAGTAAATTGAAACAAAACATTTTAGGTACAAAATTATTATAATGCTTTGGAATTTGATGTTCTTACAATTTCTTTGTAATACTTGTATTGCTGCTAGTACAGTACGTATAGTGTGTACTGTATGTTGATGCACTTGACAACATTAGTACAAACTGTAAACTGTAATATTGGTAGGCCTATTTTGTTATTAACAGCTACTGTCATGTTTTAGTACAGTATGTGCTGTATAAAGATCATTTTACAATAGTTATTTTTTCTGTACCGATCACTGTTCATTATTTTGTCTGTAGGATTTCCATCAGGAGAAACAGGTGCTTTCGCACAACTACGTGTATGAAAGGTCTGTGGAAAATGTAATCTTTACTCCATATTGGCAAACATGGTTGAAATAACTTTATAACTCCCCATAATCTCCACAAGCTCTTTTTATGTTTTTGTCCATGAAAGGTAGTGTGACTGTTGGGGTAGAGGGGTAGAGAACATTGTGGCCCTAGAAGACTTGAAGTTGGTGTTTCAAACTGGAACAACAATGTTTATGTAACACTTACCTTAATCACACGAGGACTGTAGCTATGAATCTCTTTTATCGATGTACACTGTTAAAGAGCTACTGTAGGCCTAAAGATGTGTTTAATCTTTTCTCCACAGTGTCACATCTGATGTGGCATCTGGTAAGGAAGCAAGTGATGGCTACGACAGTTTAACAGGCAGCATGAAGGGGGACAGCAAACACAGGAAACACCACCGCAAGTCTTCACGTACTCGCTCGCGGCAGGAGAAGACCAGCAAACCTAAACTGAGCATGCTTAACGTAAGGAGAGCTCTCGGGAGCCTCAATCCCCAAAGAATGTGTAGTCCATAGCTTGTACAGTATGTGCAGACTTATGGTGAACTGTTAAACAAATATATACAGTAAACGGCCCTAATGATTAGTTCTTTATTAATCATGACATACAGTGTATCCAGAATTTATCATCCCCACGTTGAAAACCTCTGTCACTGTCACGGATTATAATGTACTCCTATCAGGTTTGTAACACGGGTGACAAAATGGTGGAATGCCATCTGGAGACCCACAACCACAAAATGGTGACATTCAAGTTTGACCTGGACGGTGATGCTCCAGAGGAAATTGCCACATATATGGTTAGCTTATACACTGTGCTGTGGCATTGTCGTGATATAAATGTCCTAGTTACAGTATTGATAATAGTGTGGCTGTAACATTTGTGGTTGCAGGTAGAAAATGGCTTCATTTTACCTATAGAGAAGGAGATCTTCATTGATCAGCTGAAGGACATTGTGGACAAAGCTGAGGACATGTTGAATGAAGACATGGTGGGAAATATGGTGTCTTCCATGCGAGGGAGTCCTCAACAATCCTATAGTAGTGACGGATTGGTAGCAGAGGTAATAGCAGCTACAGCTACAGCCGACCAAATATAACAAGTTATAGTAAAAATATTTATAGTGGTACAGATATGTATGGTCTTTATTTCCACAGAGTCAACAACCAGGACTACCTCAACCTGTCTATCAACAGAATGGTACACGTTGTCTCAAAGCGTCTTTTCTCAACTTTACAATATTATAAATGTTAATGTTACGTGACATATTTTAAACCTCCTCATTGTTCTATTTCCATGTGTAGTATAAGTATACATTTACATTATCAAGACATTGTTAGCATTCAGAACAGTGTTTAGGTGTCAACGGGAACCTGCGTAACCTCAGTCTTGCCTATTGAAGCTAAAATGACACACTAGGGCCCTATTTTACAATCTAAGCGCAGTCTAAAGTGCAAGTTGCAAACTGATGCAAACCACTTTTGCTAGTTTAACAGTGGATGAATTTGCGCCAGGCGCATGGTTTATAAGGGCTGAACCTTTATGCTATTTATGGCTGTGTGGGGCAATAACATACAATAAACCAATCAGTGTCATCTCCCATTCTCTTTAATATTCCGGGTGCGCTTGCCCCTTGGCAGATTATGCCAAAGTGCTATTATAAAGCTATTATACCAGCATTGTGAAAGCGTGTGAGCAGACCAACTACGGCAACAGTGAGATTCCACCAAAGGTCCCTAAAATATGTTGTAATATATGTAATAATATTTTACATTGAACTCTTTAATCCTTTGTATGTTTGTGAGCTACTGTGCATCCCTCTACAGTGTGTGTAACAAGCAGAGTGTATGTGCTTTGCGCCCCTGTCATAGGCGCTGTAGTCTTGATAAAGCGCTGCACCATTGACGTTAGGCCAGGTTTTTGTTGGTCAGTCACGCAATACCTTTCTGCTGCCTCAAGATAGAAACCCACCCATGGGCTCTAAAATAGGCGCAAGTGCATTTGCTATTTAACAAAGTGGGTGCGGACGGGAAAATTAAACACTAGCAAATACACTTGCGTTCACGCGCCAAGTTAAGATAGGGCCCTATCACTTTAAAAGGGTGTTACTTGGTATCATTTGTGCTCATTGACTAAAAGTGATCTGGTGTGAAAATGAATTGTTCTGTGGGCAATAGAGGAGTGTACATTTAACCAAGTAATGTACTACTAATCTTCCATTCTGTGGCATTCCAGTGCTTCACACAGGGAAAAGGTGGTTTATAATATGCCCAGTGGAGGAGACAACTCCATCCAGCCAGGAGACCCCATCTGAAGGCACAGCCACACAGTCTCCTGGGAGCCTAGCTACAGCCCAGCCTGCTGACGGAAGCACCACAGCCCCTGCTGTTGCCAGAGGTGACTCTATGTCCAGAGAACTATCAGCAGCAAACTAGAGGGACCACTGTGTACAGTTGTGCAGCAGCAATCAGGTCAATTAGCAAACACTTTTATCCAAAGTGACTTACATGCATCTTGCTCATGTCATGGTACAGTAGGTTAGGCTGCCCTCTTTAGTGCCAGTTACATGGTGAACAGTCATAATGTATTCACGTGTAGTCACATTTATTATAATAGCTATGTCTTGCAGTATTTAGCTATGGCAAGTATATAGGATAGTAGTGTCATTTACATTACACAGAAGGGGAGGGGAGTGACTATACAAGAAACAGTACAAAGAATATTACTACTAGTAATACTGTACACACTGTAGAAAAAGGCATTCTGTTTAGCTCATGCATATGGAGTGCTTGCATTGAGTATATAGTAAAATACACGTTTTATGTAGTATGGAAAAATATATTAAATGGTTTTTACATTTATCATGCTAATAATAGTAATTCACTATTTCCCATACTGTATTGTTTGTGTTTTCCCACAGAAGATGGCTCTTCCTCCACTATGTCTGGTGGCAGTGGAGGGTTTATTTACGATGCCTATGGCTTCTGTAGTCCTCCAATAACTTCCAACACAGATCCACTCCTGTTCGCCACCTTATCTACGCCCGTCTCCGCTCCTCCAACCTTTCAGTCAGACGACCAGCACAGGCAGCCCCAACAGGTCCTGCTGGGGGCCCCATCAAGAGCCTCACCAGCCCCCTACATCTTGCCGATAGAGGAGGCCCAGGCTCCACCCCTAGCCTCTATTTCCCCCATTCGTGCTGCCCAGCAGATAGCAGATTTGGCATGTGCTGTGTCAGTGGTAGAGGAGGTGCCCTGCTGCCCACTAACCATGCCCTTGTCTCTGGATGTGGGAGGAGCCCAGGGCGGCTCTGCCCACACACCCCTCTCCGTACAGGAGGTGGGTATCGCCCAAGAGCCCCTGTCTGTCTCCTACCCCTCCTCTGGGCGAGGGGAGCGTCCACAGCAGCCGGTGGTCCTCCACCAGCCTTTTCCCACTGTAGGGGGCACCAAAGTATCCTCTCTGCCCCAGAGCCCGGCGCCATCCCAGCATGCTGCAGGGCCGAGTGAGTCGGATGGGGAGGGGCGGGTGGGCCGGGGAAGCTTTGTAGACAGCACCATCAAGACCCTGGATGAGAAGCTGAGGAACCTGCTCTACCAGGAGTACGCCCCCATGTACCCATCAGGCACCGCTGCAGAAACGCCTGGCTCGGGTACCGAGTACATCCAGTCTCCCCCCGGCCCAGACAGCGCCGGCTCAGGAAACAGCACCCCTGGGCCTATTGGGGAGGGACGCTACCGGACAGGGGAACAGCTGGTAAATGCAATAAGCATATGCTTATCCAATAAAACTACACAAAACCTGAAACACGCTGTACACTAATGTATGGTGGATATTCACCCAATGTTTCCTGTTTTTAATGGGATACATCGCCATAGAAATGTACACCTAACCTACTTTAGGAGCAGGTTATTACATTCAGGGATACAGTGTATTACTATATCTATAATGTAAAAATGTACTACAAATGTTATACTTATATATAATTCCTGAAAATGCATGCAATGTTACATAGAAGGTATCAGATAACATTCTTCATATCATCAACATTAATTCATATGTATTAATTAATTCTAACATTAATATTAACATTAATATTAATGTATGTAATTACATTACATACATTTTACTCTACACTTTTTCCTTTATAATACTTATAATAATTATGTCACTTTCCTCAGCCTCAAATTCCAGAAAGAATGGATAGTCTGAGCACACTCAGTGATTCAGCTGTGTGTGGTATGTACAGCATGTACTAATATAATCAGACTACACTGAGTGACCTGGGTTGGGCCATTGCCTAGTCCATGTTTTATTGTTGATTCAAAATGTAATTCCTCCAGTGCTTACTAATATAAGATCTTCCATCAGCTTCCATGTACAGAAGGCATGTTCCTCATTCTGTTTCCTGCTCTGGAACGCGAGGCCGATTCAAGGTACTACTACTCATTTTTCTTTACAGGCAGAATGGAAGTGGTTTTAACACAACTTCAACACAACACAACAGTTTGGGTCTGGAAATACCTTTGTGGCTAAAAACCAGCATTACTAATCTGTCCTCGGTGTATGTGTACTGGCACACTTAGACAGGTAAATAAATGATGATCCAGGTGGAGGAAGTGAAGTGAAACTGAAAATGACAAGAAAAAACCCAAACAAGTCTAAAGTGGCAATATACATGTACAGTACTTAGACAATAGTGTATAATATAATTATATACATTTCAACAATGTGTAAATCTAAATGTCAACAAATATGTTTAACACACTGCAAATAAAATTCTATGAAATTCGCAAATTTCAATAGGTCAACCTTTATTTTTTCCTTTTTATATTATTTAACCTTTACCTTTTTTAATATAATCCTTTAATAGAATAGCTCAACCACAGAACACTCTAGAAACAGGTCAGGTGTTTTACATCATCACATACATTGTGTATGTGTAAATATGCATGTAACAAACCACAAAAATAAGCATATGTATACAATCACAATTATTATAAGATAGTAGTATAAGAAAGTAAAGCTTTTCAAACACAGATGGGCGAAGATATTCTGAGGTTAGTCTCAGCCTCTTCCGTCTATTAGCACTATGCAACTTCGATACATATACCCATAATAGCTCAAAAGCACTTTCGGGTGGTACTGTTGATTTTAATTGGCCGTTAGCATTGTCACTCACAAGTATCCATAATTCCGGTGTGTGTAGTGCTTTATTTAAAAAAAAGATTATTTTTAAATGTATTTTTAGCAGTATCCCACTTATTGAAGAGATGTTACAATACCTGCCAACAGCCAGAATCATGTCATTAAGTTTCCCATCAAATTCCTCTGTACAAGCATCCGATCTATGAGTTGAATTAAGTGGTTGGTCATCGTCTATGTCAATCAAAATACCTCTCTTGTCAAGTTGACACAGTTAGCCAGTGCTGTGTCCCAGACTTTACAGCCAGTCTTTACTGGCTGTGCAATTGTGCTGTTTCTTTCTCAAACATGGCACCAATGTAGTCACATAACTACATTTACATTTACGGCATTTGGCAGACGCTTTTATCCAAAGCGTCCTTGCAAACTATGCAAGGAGTACCTAACCACTGGGAGCAATTGGATTTAGACATCTTGCCCAAGGATGCTTGCAGGTAGTCTAGCTCCAGGGCTTGAACCCACAACCTTCCAGCTGTGAGTCAAACACCCAGACCACTAGACCACCCTACACCCAATTTAACCAATAAGAAATTAGCGCCTACAACTAGATGCTAATATGTAGTAACATGAAATTCACAAAAGTTTTTAAAAAACATTTTTGATAATCTGATTGTACATGTGATGTTAGCCTCTGATAGACTTTTATAGACAGGTGGTTCATCCAATCACCTATAGTACCAAGCCTTTTTAGAAAGCACTTGCCCTTTTCAATGGACTTTCCCTCACCTCCAGCCACCCAACCACATTTAGGGTTCTGGCAGGGCTATAATGCAATTGAGCAGTCCACCTTTAATAAGATGAGGTTACTGTATGTCAATACCAGTATACTGTAATTAATGGTCTGGTCTCTTTGTCTGCAGATGACCTCTGCTGTCCCAGAGGTGGCTAACAAGCGAGATGTAAAGCAGAGGAGCTGGACCATTGCTGCCTCCCCAACACACTCCGCTAGTGATCGTGGTTACAGCCAGGCAGGGTATACCCAGGTGGGCTACAGCCATGCTGAGTCTATGATGGCTTCTACCACCATCGGTCGCTTTTCAGTGGTCAGCACCGAAGATGACATCACTCTGAGGACCCGGGGCAGCCGCTACTCTGCCCCGCCCGACTTCTACCTAGAGACCCCACCATTCCTGGCCAAGCACAGCTCTCTACCTCGTGCCCTGACCTCTGCCTCGGTGCCAGCAGCCCGACCCGCAGCGACGGCCCGCGCCCGTTTCCTGTCCTCAGACTCTGGGGCAGAGAGTAGCCCTGCCAAGCTGGCGGCCAGCACGCCATCCCGCCACGCCCGGTCAGAGCGCCGGGGGAGTGACCTGGTGAAGAGGGCAGTGGCCTTTCTCCGCCGCTCGGGCCGGAGCAGCAGCGTGCAGAGCTCGGACTCGCCACGCCACCACGGTGGTCTGCAGGGCTCGGCGTACGCCAGTAGCGACAACGACTCAGAGGTGGAGGACTCGGACATGAAGAGGGAGCTGCAGAGACTCAGGGAGAAGTAAGCTCTGCCTGGGTGGGATTATGTAACATTTGTGTGTATGTGCTGACAGGAACCAGACCAACGATTCACTTGGTGAATAGGGTCTGTACACGCTCCATTGGGGATTGTTGTAAGGAACGTGACCCAAAAGCAGACACAGGAACAGGATGATGTTAAGCAACTTTAATATAATCGTGCAGGCAGGAGTAAAGACTGCAATTGTTGGCAGCGAGTATCCAAAAGAGAAGGCAAACAGAAGAGGGAGGAGGCAGGCAAGGCAAAGTCAGGAAACAGGCTTTGGTCAAAAACAAGGCAGGCAGATACAGGCAAGTAGTAGCTACTGCATTTGGTGGTAAAACACACAAGACGGAACAGCACAGAAAACGGGGAGAACAAATACTAAATACACTATGACTAATTGGGACATGGGCAACAGGTGAGACTGATAGGGGAGGAGAGGGGCTGAGAGCTGGGAGAAGGAAGTGGACTATGAGAGGGGAACAGGGAGGAGCCGACGAAGGCTACACAGACACACTAGGGGCTTGATTGTGACCATAGACCCTTTTCACATGCCTAATTTGTTGCACCAGAAATAGTCATAACAGAGATTAAAACAGCAGGTGACTATGTGACTATGATGGCTGTGTTTGTTTATTATTGGGTGTGTGTTTACTGGCAAGTGGCAGGCCTAATACCGACTACAAACGGAGTGAAAGTTAAAAGGCTGAGCAGACTGGTTTCATAGTTGTTGTAGTCTGGGGTGCAGACCTGACCCCAGGAATAAATACAATTTTGCAAAATAAAAATCTTTTTTTCTAAAGAGAGCAGGGATCACCGTTCTGTGAATAGACCTTGGTAGCCTATTTCCTGTCACATGACAACATGATACAATGTGTCTATGGCCTACAGTATGCTTTCACTCACCAAAACTGAGGCTTCACATAATTCATTTCTATTCATATTTACACGGCGGTATCCTGTAGTCAAATGTTCGTATAATATGCTAACCATTATCCACCTTTTCTTCTAAAACCATCCATGTTAAACCCGCAGTTAGCTTTCTTTTACCAGAAGCCATTTCATAATCCTGTGGCTGGTGTACTGGGCACCAAGGGGCTTTAATTTCAATTTCTTAAAATGGATTCCAATCTGTGCTCGACTATGAGCTCCACTTAATTCATTGTCTCAAGATATAGGCTAATATAAAAGTCTCATGGGACATATAGCCTACTGTAAGAACAATGTCCCCTCTTTTAGATAATGTTTGCTAATGTTGGCGCCAGATAGACAAATAGCCATCTCAACTCAGAAATATGTAATGACACTATAGTGTGGCTTGACAAAAACATTATGTGATCCACATTGAATGCAGTGTAGGAACCGGCTAAATCATCTGACGATTCATACAAACTTTTACTGTACAATAAACTCACATAGCCTACAATACACAATTACACATGCATTTAGTTTATTATTGGAATTTAGTGCAGTAGACTAGCGGCAAAACAGGTAATGAATACATTAAATTATTAACTACACAATTTGTTTGCAAAGTTATTTCTGGCGACAGAAGGTCAGACAGGTGACAGTCCCTGGAAAAATTCTCAAAAACTTGTTTAATGAACGGGTACTACAGTTACAATAGTAGTACCATATTGGCCAAATAACAGTTATTTTAGATGATAGCCAAAAAACACTACTGACTAGACATGTTTTTAACTATTTAACTATACTAATTTAATTGTGTAATTAGTATTCACCTGGGACCCCGGTTGATGCTGCACAGCCACCTGGGACACCGGTGGACGCTGTTGACCTCAACTGAGGCGGTAAAATCGCAGTGGAAGGAACACTTTGAGGAACCTCTGAATCCGACTAACTCTCCCTCTATCGTAGAGGCAGAGTTGTAGGGTGATGGGGGATCATTGTTAAGTTCCCTGGCGGAAGTCAATGAGATAGCCAAACAACAGTGCCTTCTGTTTCTACAGTGCCTAACAGTTGCAAAGCGGGTTGATGAGATCCGTCAGAAAATGCTGAAAGCTCTGGGTGTGGAGGTGATGTCTTGGATGACATTCCTCTTTAACATTGCGTGGAAGTCTGGGACAGTGCCTAATGACTGGCAGACCGGGTGGTGGTTCCTGTGTTCAAAAAGGGGGACCAGAGAGTTTGTGCCAATTATAAGGGGTATAACACTTCTTAGCCTCCCTAGTAAAATCTACTCCAAGGTGCTGGAAAGGAGGGTTCGGCCGATAGTCAAACCACAGATTGAAGAGGAACAAGAGGAATGAAACAATGGACCAGTTCTTTACTCTCGCAAGGATCCTGGAGGGGGCTTGGGAGTATGCCCATCTGGTCTACATGTGTTTTTGTGGATCTGGAGAATGCCTGGGACCGGCAGCTGGAGACGACTGCCCGGGTCCGGCAGCTGGAGACGACTGCCCGGGTCCGGCAGCTGGAGACGACTGCTTGGGACCGGCAGCTGGAGACGACTGCCCGGGTCCGGCAGCTGGAGACGACTGCCTGGGACCGGCAGCTGGAGACGCCTGCCCAGGACCAGCAGCTGGGACTGCAGCGGGGGGCGGCGGCGGCCGACCCGGCCCTGGAACTGCAGCTGAAGACACTGGTGGAGGCTGCCTGGCCACAGCAGCTGAAGACACAGGTGGGGGCCATGCCGGCTAGCCCGGCCCTGGGACTGCAGCTGAAGACACTGGTGGGGGCTGCCTGGCTACAGCAGCTGAAGACACCGGTGGGGGCCATGCCGGCTAGCCCGGCCCTGGGACTGCAGTGGTGAAGGCGGCGGAAACCGACACGGCCCTGGGATTGCAACGGGGGACAGCGCCTGTTTGTCGGAGAATCAGAGCACCGCTGCTCTGATTCGCAATCGCAATTGCAATCGCTTTACCGCACCATTGTGACAAAACAAGAGCTGAGCCAGAAGGCAAAGCTCTTTCGGGCAATTTTCAGTCCTACCCTCACCTATGGTCATGAAGGCTGGGTTGTGACTGAAAGAACAAGATTGCAGGTACAAGTGGCCGAAATGTGTTTCCTTATGAGGGTGGCTGGCGTCTCCATTAGAGGTAGGGTGAGAAGCTCGCTATCCGAGAGGAACACATCAAACGGAGCCAGTTGAGGTGGTTTGGGCATCTGGTAAGGATGCCCTCTGGGTGCCTCCCTAGGAAGGTGTTCCAGGCACGTCCAGCTGGGAGGAGGCATCGCGGAAGACCCAGGACTAGGTGGAGAGATTATATCTCCACACTGGCCTGGGAATGCCTCAGGATCCCACAGTTAGAGCTGGTTAATGTGGCTCGGGAAAGGGAAGTTTGGGGTCCCCTGCTGGAGCTGCTGCCCCCGTGACCCGACTCCGGATAAGCAGTTGAGGATGAATTGATGGATGGAGGAAATAATATGATTCTTACACACACAAATGTTTTTTGTCTATTGCTGAAATGTTTTGCTGTGTCAGCTATTTTTTTTAAATAAAAAGCCACTTAATTTTGGGTTAAAATGCGTTGTAAATTGTTATTTACAATATTACCAAAATGTTATTAGTAATGCGTTATATTTCTGCGTTACAATGTTACATGTGCTTGCTTATCTTCCTCCTTTTGTTTGTCCAGAAAGAGCACTAGTTGGCACCCTCTCTCTAGCTGCTCATCTGAGATCGACGATGCTTGAACTCTGTGATCGCAAACTTGAGGGTGACCGCAGTTGAAGGAGTAACCGTCCTAAAACCCCCTCTAGGGCCAATTGGGGTATTGTTCTCATCAGAAACAGCCACTAAGTCAGCTCTAACCTCAGCTAGAGTGCGTGAGGGATCTGAAGCAGGTACACAATGTGTAAGGTGGTGCCAATTATCCCTGTTTTACCTTTTACCCTGTCCGCGTGAGAGGTCCAGTCAATCACATCCCACGGGCCAGTCCACCTGGGATCAGAACACTTTCTTTTGTGGAACTTCACCTGTATCCAGTCTCCATCTTTCACAGGGTCAACTTTTGGAGCCTCCTCCTCTGCAAGTGCGTTTCCTTCTGGGGCTTGAACCTGAGAAGACAAGGCTCGAGGCATGTGAGTCAAATGCATGGAAAAAGTCATCTATTTCAACATGCTATAGGTCTAACACTGGCCCTGTCCCCACCTCAAAATGTGGACCTGGCATTGGACGTCAAGTGAGTAATTCGTGGGGTGACAGATTATGTGCACATTTGGATGAGCACATAGACATTCGAGCCAATAGTACTGCATCTACCCACATGGGTTTAGTACCATGACATACCTTTGCAATTTTGCATTTGAGGGTCTGTTTGGCTTCCACAAAGCCTTGTGACGTGGGGTGGTACACAGCACTGAATTTGTGGATTATGCCCAGGTGCGGTTCCACTTTTGGCAGGTGTTTACTAATGAGGTGTGAACCATTGTCTGACCTGATCAACCGGGGCACCCCACCTCGGTATTAACTCATTTTGCCACCATTTCACGTTTCTTTGCATCCTCCTTTTTGCAGGGGATGGCTTCCACAAATCAGGTGAACCTGTCCACCATGACCAACATGTACATCATATGTCTGACCACATTGTCAGCAACCATGTCAGTGAATTCAATGCAAATCTGTTTGAACTGGAACCTCTAAACCAGCACCTCTGGCACCGGGAACTTTCTTAAAGGACACTCTAGGAAACATGTTTATCATTAAAACAATTACAGTTGTCACATTCATTGAAAAAGTTCTCAATCAACTCTTTCATGTGGGGGTGTCTCCAGAATTGCTCTACTTCTCTCAAGGTCCTTAACCTGCTTTACATGTGTAGGACCATGTGCCTGTTTGATAAATGTCTGACACAGACACAACTTAGCTGGTGCTACCATCTTACCATCGTGAGCTTTCCATACCCCTTTGAGTGCACCTTTGCGCTACTATACACTATGTTCATAAGCTCCTACTTCCTGTTGTAATAATCCGATTGTGTCAGCTTTACAACTAGAATTTCTTTGGTATAGCCCCCAGCCTGGTTTTTGCAGGCTTGTTTTGTTTCCAGGGGCTACTAGAGTGTTCTCTGTCTGATGTCTGATGTTACACTTTATTATAGCTATTTTGGCTGGCAGCAGTGCAACTACTAACAGAACTCCAAGTGCATCAGCTTGTATGATTGGTGAGTCCCCTGTTGTCTTGAAACCTCTTCTAAGTCACTGTGGCCCATCCATATGCACCGTGCCATGTGCATACGCTGAGTCAGTGTAGATGTTTACCTGTTTTCCCTCTCCATGCTTTAGAGCTTCAGTTTGTGTGACTAATGCCAATTGAGCTGATGCTGGCTGGGGGATCATTTGAACCTCTAGCATAGTTATTTTCCTTCCTTCTTGTTGCAGTACTGCATAGGGGGAAACAGTTCCGTTCTCCCCCTTGTAGTAGCAACCATCACAATACAGAGTCAAGTCTGTGTCAGTCAGTGGGTTTGTTTATAAGTCTACTCTAACCTTTAACTCAGCTTGAGAGGTTGGGGTAGAGTCATGCGGGGGAAACTCACTAGAGTTGAAGCTGGTGGCCATGTTAACTGTCCCTGTCACATAGGTGATGTGTGGTTTATGGAGGGCACTGGCGATTTTGACCGTTCTTGATGGAAGAAATGTGAATGCTTGTGAGTTCAGATAGGCTACCACTCCATGGCAGGTGTTGATCTTCAGAGGATGATACATGTGTGCTGCTTTGTCAATGGCTCTGGCAAGTGCTGCCAAAAATCTTGCACATCCTGTTTGTCCTTGTTCAATGTTGTCCAGTGTTGTACTGTAGTACATTTCTCCCTCTTTTTTCTGAAACAAAACTTAATTTAGTAACCATTTTGTTTTAGAAACATCCAGGTAAAACGTTGTCAGAGTTGGGGGTGTAGAGATGAGAGGCTTGACCCAGAGCTTGTTTGGTGGCTGTAATAGCATCTTCCGCTTTTTTTGTCCAGATAACGGTTGCTGGGAGATTTCTGTTTCCTGCAGTGGCAACAATGTCTCTGAGGGGCTTTGTGAGGGAGGTGTAGTCTGGCACGTAGTGTCCACCTCAGTCAGTCAGAAAAACGTGAGCGTTGTACATTGAGATGATTTCCATAGGAGAGAATGGCATTTCTTTAAGATGAGGTGAGAGACAGAATTGGATGACACCAAACGTCTAGGGCCTGCGAGCGACATAGGGGTTAGGGACTGGGATGTTTTCAGTCTTTGTTCCTTCATTGATGTCCAGTAGGTCATGGACCATACTCCATCCTTTATTGTTGGCTTTAGGAACTGGTAGAAGTGGGGTGTGGAAATGGGGATGAGGTGGGTCGTAGGACTCCAGCTGCAAGGAGCCCTTGAATAGTGTATGGGCTTGTGGGCCCAACGAATAGTCTTTTGTAGGGCGGGGCTGAGGATGTGGCTGCTGCTGCTTCCTCCTTGTTCTTCTCTTAATTGAGGTAGTCATGCATGGGTTCACCTTCATTCTTGACCAGGCTGGAGCGGCCTGTATGGTTGGGTATAGTTAGATTTAATTCATTGTACATAAAAAGTAGTTAATTTTAACTATTACTGTTCAATAATTTGTTACCTGGACCTTCGTTGAAAGACACTTGTATCTAATAGTCCTATACTATTCATATGCAGAGTTTGATTAAACAAGTTCTGCTTACCTTTATCAAATGGGATCACTGTACGAGTGTCCTGCAACAGAAGTCCCAGATCTGGTGTCCGGTACTTGGGGATACCGTCAGCCAATCACATCGGGGTTCACCATTTTGTTGTGTTCAAAATTGTCTTAAGAGTAATAAGGACACTCACACTGAGTAAAATAGAGATTTTATTAAAAAGCAATGATTAATCAGCAGTTAGAATATGTGCTTGGCCGAGGGCTCAACCAAAACAGCAGTTCTCTAACCCTGCTGTATCAACAGCAGGGTTAGAGGAAGAACCCCGAATTCCTAGTTCTGACTTCCCTTATTTGCGCATGATGGGTGGTGTCTTCTTCCATTGGCTGGGTGTCATATGCAATATGACACCCTGGGTGTCATATGCAATATGACACCCAGGCGTGTCCACGCTACTCGGCTCACAGCTACAATCTTCTGGTTGTTTAGACGGAACGGTCCTGGGTCAATCACTCGACCTTGCATTTCTAACTCACTGTGTTTGGTAGACCTCCTCTTTTGAGCTACCTAGGAAAGAAATTAAAAGAGTATAGATTCAGAAAACAGGAGTTTCCAATATGCCTCTAAAGTATACAGCATTATTACATTAGACCTTTTTCAGCCCAGGGACCCCTTGGCCGATGAAGAACAGTGACCCCCAGATAAATAAAAAGCGAAGGTGTTGCATTTTAAGCCTGGTCATACACTAACATATGTATCACCTCTTTTAACCTATTTTTTACATAGTTTTTGTATAATTTATTTTTATCTATTTTTGGTTTTTATTATTGGCCATATATTATATAACTGTAATATAATTCTAACATATCTATATACTCAGTTATCATGTTTATGTTTGATTAAACATTTTGTTAATTATTGGTGAGGTTTACATTTGGAATTATTTATTTTATGGATGTCACATAGGCCTAGTGAGATGACTAGCCTTGGTGGGTAGCACATAGCTTGTCATGTCATCTTGTCATCCTCAGGCTGCAGTCTGGACCGGTATTAGCTCTTCAGGTACTGTAAGTGAGGGATGAAAATCCACTTCACAAAGGAAGGTTGTTGCAAAAGGCAAAAGGAAAGTACTTTCCAAATTGACTTTCAAGTGTCTCCAAGTGACTAATAATTGTGCGTTTCACGTCCGGCGAAAGCACTGCATCACTCAACTCCTCCACTGATGAAAGCATAGAAAAGTTACCTTCCCTTATTCGCTCTCCCCATCTCGCTGTATTCTTTAGAAAGCTTTCCATCTTGTCATACAGCTGAACGGCCCTGCAACTGTTCAGTTTGTTCAACTCTGAGAAAATATCCACAAGATGTGCCAGTTTAGTGAGCCAGACATTGTCATTAAAATTTGCCAACTAGAAACTTGTGAATAGCTGTGCCAATACTGATCCACGAGAAAGCCATCTGATCTCGGAATGGTACAGGAGCGCATTGTGACCCTTTTCCGTAGGGTCGCAGAGTGCAGCAAAGAGGTGTGTTTGCAAGGGAGTCTTCTTAACCACATTGACAGTCTTCACAACAGTGTCTATAACGTGAGCAAAGTCAGCACTCATTTCTTTGGCAACGAGAGATTCTCTGTGTAACATGCAGTGAATCCACATAACGTTTGGGGAAACTTTTTTGATAAGCGCCATCAGTCCACTTTTCTGACCAGTCATAGCACCATCAGTTCACACCAAAACACACTTTGCCCAGCTTATCTCGCTTGCTCTGAAGAAATCATGAATCAAATGTCAGAGCTTTTTGTGCATTCAGGGAGCTTCTTGCAAAACATAAACTTCTTATGCATTTCATTTTGGTCAACAAAACACACAAATCCCAAGAGCTGTGCGTCTTTGGATACGTCCACAGACTCATCCAACTGTAATGAAAAGGCTTCTGCCGATTTCAGCTTCTCAATTAACTGCTCCCTCACATCAGATGCCATTTCGCAAACTCGCTGAGCAATTGTGTCTGACAACAAGTCATCGTTTTTTTTTTGCATATTCATCATTGTCAAGCATGGTCTTGCACATATCACTGCCCGCGGGCAATATCAAATCTTCTGCATTTGTATGCGGTTTTTTACATTGAGAGATATGAAGAGCAACCTGATAGGAGGCTTTCAAAGCGAGCTCTCCAACTTTCGCTGATTTCCTCATCAATGTCTGTTGGCCTTGGAGTGACTGCAGACATGTCTGAAAATATTCCAATGGTTTATCTTTCAAGTGGACATAATTAATCTGCAAGTGTCGTTGCAGCTTTGATGGCTTCATTCCTTCATTTGAGAGTGTTGCTGCACAAATAACACGGCAATTCAATTTCTTTGCTTTCTTTGAAGGTAAATCCAAACTTTAGGTAGGTTTCAGAATATTTTCAGGACTTCTCTCTCTTACGTTTACCCTCTCCCGCTGGGGCAGGTGCCTCTGGAGTAGGTGAAACAGTGACAATCCCATCATCTGTGGACTTGGACGAGGTGGAAAAAGTAATTTTAGCGTTCGGGTTCAGAGCTTGAGGCATTTTTCTTACAAAACAACCCATGGTTATTACAATATTACAGTAATTGAGTCTATTATTTGTTTCCCAGTTTTTGTATTTATTGGCAGCTAACATTCACTTTTTTTAACGGCGGTTAGCAATAGGAAACATTGCGTTGTCGTGTGGTATCATGGGAAACATTTTGTATTTGTATTTTATTTTATTTAATAAATAATTGCCTATTAATGCTTATAGTTTAGTCAATATTTTTCTAAATATTATAAGGACAACAAAAAAGGAGCGTGTGCTCAAAACGTTTAATGAAAATAAACGAAAAGGTACAAAACTTAACTGACTCCGAAACAAACCTAGGCAGCCACATTAAACAAAAACCCCATAACCCCACAATACACCCTCTGGCCTTAAATACAACTAAAACACACCAGGTGCAGCCTATTCCCCTAATCACCCCAGGTGCAAACAATGTCCCATCCGGTCTCATGCCGGCGAGACATGCACGAAGTGTGACAATAATATATATATCCCCCACATAAATTATTTTGATGAACATTTTAAATAATTTTTGGGGACCCCCTGCAGTACCCCCACAGACCCCCTAGGGGTCACAGACCCAGGGTTAAGATCTCTGCATTAGTGCAATATGTTTTATCTTCTATTAAGCACATTATATTAAAATTTAATCTCCACACATGTCAATGATAACATACTGTAGATACAGTTTGTGACGAATTGGCTAGGGAGGTGAGTGCAAGCGCAGAGAAGAAGGCACAGACCGGGTTGTAATATGCACTGAGCAA
>JAODUG010019444.1:3464-15029 GCA_027564795.1 Aphredoderus sayanus
ATGGGAAGTATACAGTTTACATCCAATGATAAACAAGGATAAAATGTCACAGTGTGAAGATTATAAAGCACCCAAGCAAAGAAACCTTGCCTGAAGAATAGGTCCAAGGGGAAAAAAATGTCTCTTTCATTCCCGCTCCAGAGAAATTACAAAGATGAAGAGTGGAAAATGACTGGGTAGCCTATAACTGATTTCAGCCTGTATGGACCAATTAATTCCTGATTGTTCTCCTGTAATGGCACAGGACTGTGTGTACATGAGAACAATGTGTGCAGGGTCTCGATTTCCCATTATCATTACCGGGGGTAAAACATTTCAGTAAAAAACAAAGAGTAAAAAACATCAATACATACTGTACTGTACAGTATTGGAAATGTAGCCTTTCTACCTAGTCAGTGTATACATACAATCATACAATTTACCCATTGAAATCGTTTTTGCAAATATTTTCTCAGCCAAGTCAAAATATAGGACAGACATGCAAATAGCATGTTAATCTTTTATGATACATCTCAATGTATCATTTACAATCTGTGACTATCTTTTAAACACAAAAAATACATGGCCATAGATAAGACCTGGGATAGTGATATAGAGAATGAGATTACTGTGATCTGTATGGTTTCAGGATCATGGACTGATGGAGACTCTAATCACTACCAGTGTCCATCACCATTGTTAATAAGCTTTTAACACAACCCTGACACACCTTGCAAACCGATAAGACTGGCAGTTGAATTGCCTGACATGTACACAATACGGCATTCCAGTATATCGTTTTAATCATTCTCTGCTAATTAGTCTTACTATAATACAAAATATAATTTGATTATGGGTTACCGCAAATTGAATTAAGACTGCAGTCAGCTATACAAAGCAAGCAATCACTATTTTTCTTCCAGTGCTGAATATCTTTAGTAAACACATCACATTGTGTCAATACAATCGAGGTTTTATTCATTGTGTTCATTCTAGCATATTTCTATCTTGTCTGCTAAAACAGTTAACCACTACTGTAACAGCTAACAGCTAATCTTTGAGCATTCATTCTACAGTATGTAGTGGATCAGTGTGTTGCATATTCAGATTTCTTCCACATAGGGGCGCCATTGCATGATATTACACCACTTTTGCTTGGTATTACTGTAAGCTACTGTTTACAAAATAGAGCTGTGAATATAACCTTATTAAAGACTCAAAAAGCCATATTGAAACCTACATTTTAGAGGCTGTCTCTGCCAGAAACACAATTGCATTTGTGCAATCTATTCACCCAGTCGATCATGAATTCTGAACTAAAGGTAAAAAATCTAAAAACAACAATGCCACACTTCAAGCAAATAAACCACTGTTTGCTGAGAGTATTGTTAGGCATGTGATCCAATTATTCTGGTGCTAAGGACTGGGCTTTTTGGCTAGCGGGCCGTTTGTGGCATGTCACAGTTAATACACCTTCAGATGGAAGAGCTCGACCCAGAGAGGCACCCCTGCCCATGCCCTCACCTGGCACCAGATGTTACCTTGTGGTGTGTTGCGCTTCAACACTGCAATAATTAATAGAGAGCTCCTTTGGGAGAGCTTGGATTAAGGGCTTATGGGCCCTTGCTGTCTCTCCCTCTCTCGCTCTCTCTCTCTCTCTCTCTCTCTCTCTCTCTCTCTCTCATGTTCATTTTATGATCAAGGTTAGCTTGCCGCTTAACACCTGATTTATGTGGTAGAAAGGAGAACTCTGTATTGAAGCTAATGACCAATCACTCCCCAATACTTAGTGACCTCCAAGGCATACAGAGATTAACTTCTCTGTTGTGGACATATTGCACAATATTCTTGCATTATTAGTCCTTTCTCATATAAATCCCAAACACATTAGCCTATATATTTATGTGTGAAATGACATTATGTTGCAATGTTCTCTGGGTACAGTAGGCTAGCTACGGTTAGTAAGGTCAAGATGTTGTGAGCATATATATCACAAATATCATTGATAAATCGGTCCCACATCGTATTTGTTTCCAATCTTTTCTCCCGGTTTGAAAGATTGGGGTCGGAAGTTCCCAACAAAACTCCCCAAGCAGAACCTGTCCATTGTCCATTGACAATAAAGTCAATGACACCGGCCTTTACGGTAACGTTGACATTGCCAGACATTACGTAATCATATCCTTCACGTTTACGGTTCTTTCAAGATGACCTAAAACAACACTGGCAGAGGACAAAGCCTAATCTGTTAGGCACTCATCATTTAATAAAAAACATCATATCAAATTACATACCAGCCATTGTTTATCAGTGCCGTTGTGATGGATGCTTGTGGCGCAATGAGTATGCACTGTTGTCACCGTGGCAATAATGATGATTGCATTATGACTAATGTGATTCTTGGCACAGTGGCACAATTAGTTTTTTTTCAACACCCGATTATGCTACATTATGCCTGTTAGTGCCTCTTACCGATCCTGCAAAGATTAGGTGTTATTTTGGAAATTACCAATGGGAGCCTAGACCATAAATGTCCCCACATTTATGGTCTAGGCTCCCATTGGTAATTTCCAAAATAACACCTTGATGTGTTGAATTACTTTAGCTATAAGACCACATCTTGGGGAAATACAGATTCACTTTTAATGTTGATTTGAATTATGTTTAGATGTTTACATCTGGCAGGGGTTGTGTGAGGATGTCATCTTTGTCACAGTTTGTTCCTGTCTCGCCGGTTTGAGACCAGGAGAACACAGACTGGACATTGTTTGCACCTGGGGTGATTGGGAATAGGCTTCACCTGGGGTGTGATTTAGAGGGTATTTAGGACTGGGGTGTTAAGTGTTTGGTTGTGTGTTTTTTTTTACCGTGTTTTGCTTTCATTGGAGAGTATATGTGTAACATCAGAGTAAATGGACTGCATTTAATGTCGGCCTTTGTACTTATTGTATTATTTGGATTAAAACCTTTTCGTTAAGCATACGCTCTTTTAGTTTGTTTACGTTTCTTTCTTTCTTTCTTCGCCTGCACACACACTCGACCCGTGACAATCTTGAACACTATTGTTTATTGTAGAAAGAAATCTCCTTGATCAGTCTTACCCCATCTTCCTGTTTCAAGAGGAAAACTGTTCATGACAACAATACATGTGTTTGTTTCTGCCAGCAAGTCTTGACCAATCACATACAACATATAAACTTGCAGGTCTGTAAACCCACATAGATATTTTTTGTTATTTGATTTAATCATACTATAGAGTGAGTGTGGTGTCAGTAGTCTCGACCCACAACAAAACTTACATAGGAGATGTCAATCATGCCATGACTAACAAGCTCTATGCAATGTGGACTGTTTACTTCCTATGTTCTCTCACATCCTGGGCTATGTGACATTCATGCTAATGTGGGCATGTTGGACCCATTCTGAACCAAATTAGCTCTCTTGTGACAATTAGTTGCCATGGCCTATATGGGCCTATGGTTGTTGTGTGCCAACAAGCTCCCAAATGAGGAGGGTAATAGACATCTTCAACACAGTTTGTGTGCTTTTATGTAATGGACTTTGATGTGTCATTGTTGTTTTTGCAAATATACAAAATATATATGCATACAATGCTGCTGACTTCATTCTATAATAACAGAATGTTGTTTTCTCCTGATTACCAGTGTATGATCGATTGACCAATATACTAATTGTTGCTTTGAATCAAATAATCTGATATGCTGTAAAGCTTATAAAGAACTTATATATTCAAAAAATATTGATAAATATAATTTTAAACAAAAGACACCCCAATTGGCATCATTTAAAATAGAAAGGCTATATTTCATCCGTCGTCAGAAATAATTTTATGATAGAATTTTTCACTGGGATTGTGTCCAATCTTCTTCTATTCATGCTCTTTGCTCTATGATTCATAATTTTCATTCAAAGTAAACTATATTTTACTTAAACCCCCAGCTGCCCTCTGAAAATCTGTATTGTAGCTGAAGGTTTATGATACACTGTATTTTGTAAATAATGACTCCCTTTAAACTGTAGGCCCTCCTACATTATAAAACCAGCACTTTCTGACACTCAAACCAGGCTGCTGAACCAAACTGACAGGCTTCTCAAGACAGGGAGTAATTTGTTATTATTTTGACAGATCTGTGCGATGCCCAAATATGGCATATATCATATATATCTACTTTAGGTAGGGAAGACAGAGAAGTAGGTCTTCTGTATATTACGCCTGTAAGTGCACATCATGGCTTAATTTTAGGCCTACGTCTAGAGCGATGTAGGCCTATATTTAAAATATTTACCTCATAATTTTTTTTCTTGTGAAATATTTCATTAATATCCAACAGTACCACATTTGTCAATCAGATTAAAGGATTAAAAACTAATATTTATTGTTGTTTTTGATAATAGTTTGATGTGACAATACTGTGCCTTTCAACCTTCCCAGTCTGTAATGGCCATAGAAGGTACAAAGGCGGAGAAACAGGCACATTAGAAAAGTGCATACTTGCTACATAGAAGCACTTCACAGTTTGTTTTGTAACGCCCCTATGAGGACATGACCGCTCATAGGAATCTAGTATTCAACAAGTCGATCGCCAGTACACAAACTTTAAGAAAAACTTTAATGTTCACACTAAACACTTTTCCAAAGATTTCCAAATCTGTCAATTTAGCTGTTGATAAGTGGTAGCTAACCATAGCGTAAACACAACTTGAGTCATCTCGGTTGTCCGGCGGCATTCAGCAATAGCATATCAAGAGCATGTATGTGCACAACAATAACTACATTATGTTAATGTAGGCTATTGTTCAGTAACAGTAAACTTATTGTTGTGTTGATTTACATAACCTCAGAAACTCTCATTGATAAAGACTGGTGTTAACTGGCCATCCACGTTATGTTGGTGCTAGCAGTAGTCTATTTTTGTGTAATCTGCCTCATAATCCTCCTGTAGTGGGCAAGGACGGCTGCAATTTCATGCTATAGTAACTCTTCATTCATGAAATAATACATGCTTGTGGATACATATGGCTGGTTATCAAAATATGACTCCCCTGTCCCTGTTCCATCATACTGGCTGTCCCTACACACAATTCCGGGGCTGTGGGACCACTGCTGCCGTGCCAATGACCCCCCCATTCCGCCTGCCATATCCTTAGTCTGAATGGTAAGGTGGAACGAAAGTGTAATATAGTCTAACTCCTTGAAAACGCTGTGGAAAATAAAATAGGTTTCTTCTGGTTTAAATCGATATGGTTGCACCACTTTGTCAGAGACAATATTTTCTCCGAAAGCTCAACAGCAGCAAAACTTATTGTAGTATTACAGCACACTATGCAGAAGAGTGTGCAGGGTGAGCAGTGGCTCATTGGATTTAAAGCCACAGTCACTGAAAGCAACTGTTTTCTGAGAACATGAGCATACTACAGTGCTATTCCACATAATCTATGTGGTACTTTCACCTAAGCACGTCAACTACATTGCATTGTGACCACAAGGAACTGTGTCAACATGTGGAAAGGGGGCATGGAATGTCCACTTCAATATAAAATGTCCCAATATAGCTCATACCAACTGTATACATAATAATGAATGTGTTGTGTATACACTTGAAGTCCAGTGAATAACTATAACAATTCAAAAGTTGAATTTGGAATTTTGTGTTTGAGTGTTTCCTCTACGATGATGAGTGTGCCAGAAGTTGGCTTTTTGGCAAGGTCAAAGTCTTTAGTCAATATGAGCAGACCCCTTCTGTCACCTGTCACTTCTCTGGGCTTAATCGTCCAGAGAGATGACAGAGACACACACACAGGGATTGGTAACGTGGAAGAACCGGGCATAGGGAAGGAGAGCTGAGAAAGAGAGCGAGAGACCGAGAGAGAGATGGGGCGAGAAAGAGAGAGAGCGCTGCGGCGAAGCAAGGATAACGCAGTCACTGTTCTGCTCTTCCGGCACCTTCTACCTGTCAGGTAACAGTTTCTGCAGGAGATCTGTTCATACCCATCTCTATCGACGGGACAGAATGACAACACAGGGGAGTCAGTGACGGGCTTAAAGACATGCCACAGTGCAGTCAGTACCTCTATCAGAGACCAATGTTTTCTAGTACACAACCACTGCTGTTGTACCGGCCTGCTGTATCGAGGTGGAGGGGATATGCAGTTCTGAGGCCACCCCTTCATTCTGATGTGATACGCTACGTATCCCGTCGCAGTGCCTTTAACCAAGACACATGTATTTTCATTATTACAAATGTGCATAAGAGCAGGCTATTAACTACATGCCAATTTAAACAATGTTTTTCATCATGCTAGTACAATCTCAAACACTTCCATACAACTGAATGTCTGTTTTGCTATTTATCACTAAGATAATAAATCACGGAATGATGCGGAACATATGAAATTGTTCAGGAACGCCTTTCCAGGTATGGGGTATTTATAAAAACTTGAAAGTGCCAGATTGTAACTTTAAGTGAAAACATACAGTAAAGCAAGTTACATCTATGGTGGCATTTTTCATGTCGCAGGTCAAGGCAATAACCAACTCATTAAATTAATAGGATGTGAATTATCTATACCATCTGTACAAATGTACAGATGGTTTGGCATTCTGTTACCTCTAATCCAAAAAACCTGTTCCCGCCACACTGAAAGACGCCCTCAATAACATTCCCACCGTTGTTCTTTTAGCCCTCCCACTGTCCTCGGATTTCAAATGCACTACCTTGTTGCACCAGCAGATGGAGCCAATTGCGCCACATCATATGTCTGTGCTGCGGTTGGCGCCTTCTGCTGGCACACCAATTTAGTGCGTTGGGTCAATTTGACCCGGAGGACAGCAGGAGGGTTAAGTGTGTCTCTCTGAATTATTTCTGTTTCATTTTACAGTAGAGCAGGTGAAAGCATTGCATTGTTTTATTACAGGAAATAGGAAATGAATCCATCAGTGATCTGTGTTTTCAAGGGGGTTTTCATGAATATCTTTCAGGAAGCAGTTTTCTGGTCCTAATGCAGTGATGGCTAATGTATTGCAACTACTGAGACACCAAAAATATTCCGATACTAAATTATTATGATTCAGATACCTAGAAATTGTTTATTCTTCCAGGCTTCCTCGAACAAGTGTTGGTTAACAGTCACAGACACACATCACATCCACACACACACATGCACAAATGCACTTGTATACAGTACAGTATATGCACTCATGTCATGCACTGAGAGGCACATCACTGAAGAACACAGTTATCTAAAGTACAGAAGTATAGTGTTTTTAATCCCACATGAAAAAAACACACATTGTGTATTCCACCCCATAATTTAAATTATTCAGTTTAAATCTCATCTCTATTCTTAGTGCTTCCTCTAGTTGTGTTTTGAGTCTATAAACATTTTACCTTGTGTCCAAGCCAAGGTAAACCTGTAGTTTTTCATTTTATACATTTTTTGTTTTGTTTTTACAGTGTATGCATATTAATTTATCCTGTAAATCTGGATCATTTGGTCATCAAACAAAATAAATTCCATATTAGCTCCTTTATAAACTTTATAACATCCATCTGCATGTTGCGATTAATGTAGATATGTGTCAGAAGGTCCATTATGGTCTGACAAACTGTCATGGTGTGTCAAATGATCCTATAGACTAATAATAAGAGTAAAGTAATTGAACAGTTACTTTACACTCCATGGTGCCATCTTTCATATGTTTGCCGCCATCTCTTTTAGTATGAATTATTGATAAATGGCAGGCTTGTTGCACACAGAGCCAAAGACAAAGCTAAAACACAAAGTGGAGTTTAGCTAATGGATGGGATCTCATCAGAGGCATTGGACATTGGCAAAGTGCATTCCTCATATAAATGCACTTTAATCAATTTAATCTTTAATTCACACAATGTTAACCCTATTTTAATCAAATAATATTTTATAAGGTCCACCCTCATACTCTACAGTTTTGCTAAATTCCTTCATGTTTACTTTTACAAAGAGTTAAGATTTATCATCAGCCTTAATAACACTGTTATTAACAGTTATTAAAGAAATGTAAAAGCAACCTGAAGGACATACATTTACAGTATACACTACCAATCCATACTGTACAGCAACATATTTGATGTGAACCACTAGAGTAAGCCATAGGATTGTTTAGTATACTCCCTGAGGACTGGTATATAGATTTATACCAGCTGTACGTCAGTTTAGATTCCCCTTAGGAAAACTCTGCCACATGCTCTGAGGTTTATCACCAATATTCTGTGAGAGAGCGAGTCAAAATAAGTACAGTATCCCGCATGATGTATACACAGTTTTCTAACAACCTTTCTATGTCCATCTCTGTACATTCTTTACAGTGATGCGACAAATGCATGTTTTAAACATGTTCTGCACAGAAATATGTGCTTACTTTCCCTCTAAGCCATACAATCTAGGTTGTTTTCTATCATTGATTGTACTGAGCTTCCCAGGCAAAGGCCTGCATTGACTGACTGACACCAACAAATTGTTGATTGCTGGTGGACGATAAGACACCGGTTTATATTATTTTATAATGATAATATCTGCATTCTGAAAATAACTCACCGGTAGGGACTCAATAAAGTCACAATGTTTGCTAATACATTGGGAATGCTTAGCATATTCAGAAAAGAACGTCAGCATATTGGGACCAAAAGCATCCAGCAATTCTCAGCAGTCACCCTTGGAAGAGATATTTCTGTGTAAAGTGAGTAGCCATGCTGTTGAGATGAGGCACAAAGAAGTGGCTTGGCTGCTTCATTAGTTCATACTGTAGGTTCGTTCCCAAAGGAGTCGCTTGCAGCTCTTCAACAGCAGCCTGTGCGTGTTTGTGTGCACAGCGAATGCATGCCATCTCTCTTATACATGATCTATTAGGCTCACAGTGAGCGCAGCAATGTACTATGTTGGTTTAGATGGAACAAATGCTGTTGAGTCTTCAGGGAGGTTTTTCTACAAAAACATTTTCCGAGTAGAATTAGAAGTTTGCCTTCAAACGCCATGAAATTCCTCTGGGGTTTGCAACATTGTCTACAGCGTGTTTGAACCATGCGCAGGCACTCACATTCATGCACATGCACATGTACTCAAGCAGTGCAGATTTAACATGGGCCAGCCTGCCCCGTGTGGTCATAATGGCACACTAACACATGGCCATTATAATGTGAGCACACAGTTGGTGACACCTATTTGGAGCTCTCCAGATGGCATGACAGGGCGCACACAGCATAGTCATGTGTTTTGCTACAGACTGCCTTCAACACTGAAAGTGCTTTCTTTTCTCATCACAGCCAAAGGAGTTGAACGCTGGATTAAAATGTATATCATATTAATTAATTGCCAAGTTTATGAATGGCTTAGGGATACCAATTGGCTTTCCCAGTGGACTTGTGGGTAATTATTACCATTAATCCTAATATCCGCTAAAAATGATAAGATAAATGATAAGTGTAAATGATATAAAACAAGTATATCATTTTTCTAGTTTTTCATCTGGCCTTCACATGGACAATGTGTAAGACAGACTCTATCCAGGCCTGATCAAACGATTTGGTCACCCTTCAAATGCATTCGAATGCAGAATGATGTGCATATTCTGATAATATATGATCATATATTAGGCCATTAAACTGGCAACTGTATGGTGCGATACTACAGAGAAAAGATGCAGAAAACATAACGTAATGGAACTCACCCACAGATAAGTTAGGTACTGTATACTGTAGGCAATAGTCAACGCTTTTACGCACCGAATCCAAATCGAAATCCATGTCTGGCTTTGGCTGCAACCGTGCAACTGAAGCGCTGTTTCATACATTCAGCAATGCCTCTGCAGGTCTCAGAAGAAATGATACAGGAAAACAGTAGACTACAGTGCTGGATAGATGTAGCTACTATAGGCTACGAGCTATATCGACTTTTCAGCTAAAGAAAGCGCGTGCATCTCAACGATATTGTAAGGATTATTCCCTGGGCAATTCCTGGTCGTGCAGTCTTCTGTTGTGACAAGGTAGGACAAAATGCGCAAATTATATTCTTCGTTTCTTTGCTTCTTCAGTGAAAATTATAAGCAAGTGACATTAATTGATGTTTATGGATTTCTATTAGTAAAACATTGTTTCAGTGTTAATTCCAACATCATTTTCGCATAGTCGTTAACAACATATTGTTTTTCTTATAACCCCGTCAGAATTTGCATAATTTCACTTGGAGGCAAATTATCACAGGGCACCTGAGATGCAAGCTCTGCATTAACTGCATTGCTTTCATAATATGTCTGTCTATTTAACACAAATAGAACACTTGGAAATATGTGACTAGACAAAGTTGTTTGGTGAAATTCCCCTGTGATATAAATGTATTATACATACACCACCACTTGCCATAAATGAAATTGAGAAATAGCCAACCCTCGGACTAATACGTCCGAGCTCAATGACGCAAGACTAGCGTCGGTAGTTGCACTTTGGGCATTCTAATGGGATGACAAGCTGGACAAAACATGTAGTACTGTATGCTGCTTGTAAATTAAAGTACTGCTAAGTACTTCACAGCACAAGTGCAGTCATACCACTGAGGCTTTGAGCCTATGTTATCTCATGAACAGTCAATTTGGCTACATCTTATTTCCATTATGGCCTCTGTTCTCTTGACCCGACTTTCTATATGATGGCTGTTGAGCGGCCACAAATGACAGGATCTATCATCTAGGACGTTAGGCGTAGTAAATAAACACTTTATAAAAGGCGTTTGGTTCAGCCAATTACCGTACACGATCCTCAATGGCCATCGGTTGGAATTCGTTTTACAGACTCCAGTTCACTGTTCAATACAGTATGTGAATATGAACCGAATAATTAAAACATTAACACATTTAGAAAATGTGATTGCTTTTATTGTGGGCAGCGCTAAATTAGCACTATATAAATGTACTGTATACATCTGTACAGTATTATGAGTAAGTAGATTAGGCATTTTAATGCCAATGCACAACTAACGGGTATACCAGGAACATCCTCTGCCAATGGCCATTGATGCTGAGGGAAATTATATATAATTATAATACTGTCTTTGACTTGTGTGCAATTATTGCCTTAGGCAGGATATTGAACCTGCTGAAGACCATGCAGTAGTTATTCTGAGACAAAATCCTAGATGTAAAACACAATCTTAAAGGCCCTGTATTATTTTGATTTCCAACTGTCATTTTGGACAGACCTTTCTTCTTTAGAGTTGAACATTTAGTTTAAGTTTTTTCTGCATGCTCATACTGTACCTCCTTATTGGCAACTGAGTGTGAGGATACTGTACTGATTGTTTACAGTCCAGAGATTGTTTACAATCCAGAAATAGGGCCACATCTGAATCGTAGATGGTTTTTTCAAATAGTAATTTAGTCAAATTAAAAAATATCCTGCCCTTTTGATTCCTTTGTCACAACACAACTTCATAACAGCTTCAACAACAGCTTCAACACAGACATTTCTGACAGTCTGAGGTAGGGAACCTTTAAAAATATTCAAATAAAGGCTGGATTTATGCTTTCTGCAACACATG
>JAODUG010019464.1:0-20000 GCA_027564795.1 Aphredoderus sayanus
CTCTACACACACGCGAGCGCACACACACACACACACACACACACACACACACACACACACACACACACACACACACATGCCTAGTCTGATACACATTATTCATCTGTCACCCCTCAAGTGTATACATGTATTTGGATAATTATAATTAATTCATATTTTTTCACTTACTAATGGGGCAATGGTCCTTGCAATGGTAGCCATTTATAACCATCAAGAGGCAGTTATATTTTAAGCACCATTAAGTCTAACCTCAAGAGACAGGAATAAAATATGCTGCCAATGCTTCAATTATCTGCTGTACCTGACAAAGGAGGCTGTCATATAAGCAGAGGAGAGTAACTATGAGCTTGTGCCAACACTTGAGGAAGCACATTATTTATGCATCACTCAGGCGTCTGGTTTGTCTGACGCAGTAGCAAGATTGTTATCATTGTTACCATTGTAACAATAGGGCCAGTGAAACATTTGGCTATATTTCCTCAGCATGGGACAAAATAGATGGGGATGCATCACCTCTTTATTTTTAAATCCATTTCAGAGACGCCTGTCATCGCTAGAGATGAGATTGGATGTGTTCTTTTGTTTGTAGAATGCAGGCAAAAGAATGCATTGACAACAGCTGTACTTATATTGGACTGTTCTGACAGTGTGTTTTATAGAACAGCACTAGCACTAATAGCAAGTGTCAGTTTTTCCTGTTAAATAGTAGCAAGTTAGGCACACACATTATTGCATTGTACAAAGAATAGACATTGAAAGCATTTTCAGTATGAAGTAAGTTTTATACTTCAGTGATAAACTGTAAAGCTGTAAGTCTTTAAATAAGAAAAATAAATGGAGATTCATATACACCACATTTTTGTTAGAGACATTGGAATTGTTTTTGAAAATACAATTAAGAAAAAATAATAATATAAATTATTTTATTCTTCTATTCTATTCTATTCTTTTATAAATGTGCTGACGGGGCAGCATATGGCTGATTATGTTGTTTACTGTATAGGCTGTGCAGCCAATAGCTAATGTACCTGGACCAGCTGGTGACATTTCTTGCCTGTCCTCCTAATGACTCTGATCATCCTATTAGTCACTGGGGCATCTGAGACGCCACAGAGCACAACTAACTGCTTACAATTACCTTGTAATGAATCAGTTAAGGTTTATTGAAGGTTTTAAACATTGTTTAAGAAAAACAAAACACACAAAAAAATGTGTCAAAGTACTAATACTTAACTATTTAACCAAATTAGAAGAAAAATAAAATAACAATGAACTGGCTCCAAAGGAATTACAGTACATCCCAGACGCTACCTGCAGAGATAGTAAAGCGTAATACAGTATGAAATGAGAATATAGCGGTAGGGATAGATTGCAGTCTGCATTTAGGGTTTTTTTCATCCCAAAGGCGGCTTAGTTTCTTAAGAGTCCTTTCTTAATATATCGTGGTTATTAGGTCCAGTGGAAGTACAGCCTGCAGGCCAGACTAACAGTGTACATAAGAGTCACAGCTCAGTGCCTGAAAATGGCTATTTCACTCATTTATATGTCATCTATTTTGAATGCCACTGAATGAAAAAGCATAATGCAGCCAGGCATAAAGTTATTCATAGTTAATGCCAAATGGCGGTAATGCAGACAATGTGGTGCCTTTTTATGTTCTTAAACCATGTTAAATATTTGATTACAACTTTAGATTAATGAGATTGCTTTTTCTTTTAATGGTGAGATGCAGGGACCAAATCACCAAATCACTTTTGCATGCATAGAGGCTTTTGGGTTTGAATCCAGAATGGTTAGAGGGGGCCACCCATACACACGGTAATTATAAAAGCCCGCAGGTTCTGTGCACTGACAGGGAGACTTGTTTTGAAGAGAAGCTGGCACCATGAGGGGAATGTGGGCCGAGGCCAGCTCGGTCTACCCATGAAAACACAGAGGTGATGGTGTCTAACCTAAACTGCACCCTACATTCACTATTTTTGTGCCTACAGTACATTACCTCTGTCTCCCTCAAGTAACTGAAGCCTCCTCTGTGGTAACACTATCTTCTCTGGTTGAGCTTACCAGAGAGCCATGGAGGGAACATTGTCACATAAGATATTCTATACATACCAGGACCTGTTGAAGAAAAAAGGAAAAGCTATTGTGTGCCTTTATCCTGGTGCCTGAGTGTGTGACTACCAGTCTCTGCACTCAAACAAAGATCTTAAATTGGCTCTAGGCTACCTGTAAGATTACACCGATGCTTGGGTGTGGACGAGGCCGTCAATAGGCTTAGCTCAGGTTTTTCTTCTTGTTGTTTCTGGTTGAACCTGCAGTCCAGCTTGTTGTTAATGATAGCGATGTATTTTGCATAGCCCGGTTCTCCTGGCGGAATAGAGGCTGTTTGTGTGTAGCACACCACATACAACACCAGGTGCCTTGGCTGGCCAGAGAAAATGCTTCATAGCAGAGAAACAGGAGGAAGGAGGATTGCCATGGCATCTAGAAGAAAGAGCTTTTCGGACTCCATTTTAAGGAAGGTCCAGCACATTTGGTAAGCCTAGTTCCTTGGTGTAGTATACAGTAGGTGGGTTTGAAGCATGTTGTACTCCAAGGAGGCATATGTAGACTATTTCGTTTCCTGTCTGACTGGTTCTGGATTATTTAAATCTAATAATATGTCTATTCAGGATCTCTGATTTATTACCTTTATTGTACTCAATCTGAGTAGTTATTCTAAACAGAGATTACAAGCTTTGTGGATCATTCGTTTAACCCATGTGAGTGAAATGACAGACACAGTCGTTTACTGAGCACTGCCTTGAAACACTTACTGTAGCTTGGTCGGAAGTCTAGTGAATGCTTGAGTGTATTTGCTGAATAACAATGTCTTGTCAACATTCTTGTAGTCCATTCATACATAGAACAGCAATGAATTGTCCTTTTCCCCACTGCCGACCCAGCAAGCGGTTTTCTCCATCACCTCAGAGTGTGCTGGAGATTCAGCGATGTGGTAGAGCGCCCCCCCCCCCCACAACTCCCACCACCACCATACACACACACACACACGCGCGCATGCACGCACGCAAGCACACCCTCACTAATGTGCCAAATGGTGTATTTGATGAATGGGATCATTTCATCAGAAGTGAGTTCCTGGCGTTAGCAGAGGCCGTCAGAAGGCGGTAGATAATGGGTCTCGGCAATACTGTCCCTTTTTTAACCCCCTCCCCCCGACCACGTTCCTTCTCACCAAGCAGTATGAACAGTGTGCACGGGCAGTCCTCCATCGTAGACTCACAGGAGACAAATAAAACGCATAGCATAACAAGAGAGAGAGAGTGACACGACACAAGACAACAAGGAATAGAGGAACAAAGGAGAGAGGGAGAGATGGGGAGAAAGGTATTTATATGGAGGAGAAGAGAAAGCGAGAGACACCGGGTGTGTCGTTGCTTACCTCTTGAGTAGAAAGTGTACGCGCGTATTTTTTGGACGGGAACCAGGTGGGCGTGGAAAAGTGTGTGCGAGCACGCGCGTGTGTGTGGGAGGGGCGTGTGTGTGTGTGTGAGGTGGGAGGGGCCTGAGCTCTCGGCAGCATCATTTGTCAGGGAGGAAGCGGGGAGATCGCACACAGAGCAGGTACAGGAAGGGGGACAGAGACTGGGGCTCTGGCGCTATCCATTCCAGTGAGGAGCCACTGAGGACATGTACTGAGGAGGGTGAGTCCTGGGCAGGAAGGAGGGGGGGGGCGGGGGAACGGGCGTGTTCAGGATGGGCATGTGGCAGGCTGAGATGGAGGAACTGAAATGGGCACAACTGAGTGCATGGGGGGGGTTGTAGAAGCGGTAGAGGTGGAGAGAGAGGGCAGAGGTTTAGCTTTTTATGGGAAGGGGGGTTTTGCCTTCAGCTGTGGAAGTGACCTGTCATGATCCTCTTACCATGCCATGCCCATGTGTCCTCCCCTTCTGTCTCTCCCTCTCTCTCTCTCTCTCTCTCTCCATCTCTCTCTCTCTCGCTCTCTCTCTCTCTCTCTCTCTCTCTCTCTCTCTCTCTCTCCCTCTCTCACTTTTTCTCTCTCATGTAGACAAGTGCTGACAGACATGCAGAGTGACTGACTCTGCTTTCAATGCGCATTAGCCTCTGCATTTGATTAGATTAGCACTTGTGTGCTAGGTGGACGTGAAAAGCTTGTGTTACCGTGTGGTGTGTTTGCGTGCTCGCATGTGTGCTGAAACTGCTTTATGGGTTTTTTTGAAACACGTGTTTGCTGTCAAGACCCTGGGCTCGTTGAGGCAAACCGGGCCACTCACGGCTCAGTTATAATTTATGCTTGGCTGTTTTTGTCTAAATATGTATGCTGGTTTTTGGAACAGACGGTCACTAGATAGATTTTTCATATTTGATCTGTTGGTATTTGTAAACATTCAGAACTCTATCCCAAAGGTAGAAAGCAGTGAACATTTGTATAAGCAGATAAAATGTACATATTTTGCAGCATTCCACATAAAAACAATAATTACAAAAACATTTTTTTATATAAAATCACACTAAAATTATATACTGTAAGAAAATAAAGAAGGTCAAACAATCTAGGACAAAACAAAAAAGCATGTATATAAATAATAATTTGACTACAGTAAATAGGTTGGATGTTCAGAATAGTTCTGCAGAATTCAGGGAATTCTTATGTCTAGCAGCCCTGATGCCCAGAGTTCATGCGCCTCTCTTTCAGCTCAGACTATGGAACAGTCTCAAGGCCATTCCTGGGGGCTCCAGCCTGCCATCTGTGGCACATATTGTCAGGTCTACTGGATCGCCACAAACTAGAAAATAATATGTATATTAAATGTTTGTTTTGTTTTCATCTCTATGTGATTTTCTGGTAAAATACAGATTATACATATACTGTATGATTACAGGCATTTTTCTTGTCAAAGATTGGCATTGTATAATTAGTCAGTGGTTGACATGGGAAACCAAGGTGTTTGCTTGTAAAATGTTTGTTTTGTTTGTTGTGAGAGCGTCAGTCAAGCGGTCTGAGCATTTCTTCTGTCTGATAAAAATGTGTATTGTCAATGCCAGTTGAATGTCAGCCCTCATTTCAGTGGCAGAGCTGTGCTTCATGCAGTGTTGTGTTAAGTTGTGTGTCGGCATGAAAGGGTATTTACGATACACGTGTTTGCTGTCAAAACCCCAGGTTTGAGATGGCAAATAGGGCAACTCACTGACAGCCCAGTTATATTTGATGCAAATCACATATTTTATTTTTGCATTGTAGTCACAAGCAACTAATGAAGATACATCAATTTAAATGAATATTAAAACAGTAAACCTGTGTTGAATCTCTTTTGGCAACTCAGCTGTGATGCTAGTTTAACATCTTGAATGAGTCATTGTACTGTATATGATGACATTTAACAAGCCCTGTGCTGCCTGTGGCTGTCTCTATTCCTGAACTAAATGAATGTTTCTGGCAAGCATACCGGCCTGTCTTATATAGTTTTATTAGCATTATTTAGTCAATTTCATTCATAGAGTGTTTTTATTTGAATATAAGCTGCTATCTTTTATTTCTTATTTATTTTCCTTTATTTGTTTCTATTGTTTGTCTATCGGTCTGTAGAGCACTTCTACAAATACATCTCAGTCTGTATGTACCTTAATCAGGTTTCTTAAGAGGACATTTGTGGATTTCAGCTTTAAGAAACATTTAAAGATTGGATTGGAAGAGTTTGCTGCTTGTAGTATTCTACAACATTACTTAATCACACCTGTTATTTTTTACATTTGGTTATATCATGAAATGGTTATCAATGTGGGGTGAGGCCCACTGCTTCTAGGATATTTTCCTCTTTATTTGTTTTATTGCACAGCAGCTGCAGTAATTGATCCCTTGACCCCAACATATGTTTGACTTCATCCCACTTAGACTGCAGCATATAGCATACAGTACTAGATATTTTAGAAATATAATATATACAAATTGCAGAGACAATATCTGAGTATCCTTTCCAATATGGATTTGGATACATTTGGTTACCCCACATTCATTCAAAGTTACATCTATACAATACAACAGTAACAACAACATTTCATTTTTCATTTTTCCATCATCCCCAGGAAGCTCACTGTTGGCAATTTAGAGACCAGCTCTCTGGAGGGTTGAGGTACAGTATTCATTGTCCTGCTGAAGGACACTTGTTGAGATGGATGTCCGCCAACACAGTGGTCTGCACTCAGGCCCATATGTCACCCCAGATATTACTAGTATTAGAAATACTCTCTTCCATTATTGGCCTGAAACAAATGTTTTCCTTAAAGGTATAGTCAGTAATTGTGGGGAACTCTTAATACAGTAAAGTTGAACTCAAATCAAAACCAAAACAACTCTCCCTTTAATGCCATAGGGTGCTCCCTCAGAAGCTCCATCCCAATGGAAACACATTGCGATACCAGGAACTGGATAATGTTTTCAGCACACACAGAGAATGGTAAGATGGCATACTGCAAAGAGATATTTGGTTAATTTGAAAGCATATTAGCCTACAATCACTAACTATACCTTTAACTTAATACATAGATGTGCAGATCTATGTAGATTTCACCCTTGTGCCACAGTTTCAACTGTGAAATGTATGATTCCAGAGTATCTGCACAGTTGATGTGCCCCCCCTTGTGTGCCAATCAAGCTGTCAGAATGTGACCCATTGGCCTGACCATATGGTAGCTTCTGTGGCCACAAATGCTCTATGGGATGGGTAATAGAAAGTTGTTCTTAAAATAGGTTATATACTTATGATGTACATATGTAAGCAATGAGGCACAGATGTTACATTTTATTGGTTTTAGTCACACATTGACTGACAAGGTCCTACTTCAACACTGTTAAGCATGTCCATACGGGCAGTTTTAATTAATTAAACAATCATTAATCAGTCAAGCATTCAATAAGCTAAAGGAAATAATGCAGAATAAAATAGAAGGTAAAAGAACATACAGTATAAAGTATGATAAATACAACAACGATAGACAACTCGCTTGTTATGAAGTCCACTGACTACAGTTACAGTGCATATGTGACAACAACTAAACACATAATGATATGCTGTGGTAAAGCATCCATGTGCAACACAGGCCTGTAATGAGAGGTCTCACTCCACATTTTCCCCATCCCAGCAGATATTTCCTCGTGACCTCAATGGGAGGAAAAGGCAACATTGCTTTCACCTTAGGGCCGCCATCAATCCAGACTTTCAGTTTGTGATTTTGGAATACCTGCTGTGAGAAAATAATTTATCTTTTGCACCACTGCCCCTCACTACTTTGACAACAGATGATACGTGTCACTGTGGAACTTTTCTCTGGCATAGCATTATGATGACACATCAAAGACTTATGGTGGCGCACGGCATCTTTTATTTGATGATCAACTACCACTGATATCTTATTTTTTAGATAACATCATGATCATGAATCCTGCCATATTGTGTCAGGTTGTACTGTAAGTCTCAAAGGTGGTTGAGTTTAATGATGGATGCCAGCTCAAATAATCAGATTACAGCAGCCTTTCAACACCATATCAAATTCTCACCTCAGTCAAACTCTGTCTCTTGGTCTTACCGAAGTCTGCCTGCTGCCTGTCTAGTAAACTTATCGTACTGAAGACGACATCTTAAGCTGACACATACCCACACATCCAACGACACACACACACACACACACACACACACACACGCACACACACACACACACACACACACACACACACACACACACACACACATACACAGACACATCTATCACGTACAACATTGTGACATACTCCTCCATCCGTTTGATCGATTACAGCATTGTTGCTCCAAGAATTAGGATGATGACAGTCTAAGTAAGCTTTATCTTTAGTTTCTACCTTTTTCTTTGCTCTTTGATGTGGTCGCGTAGTAGTGTAGACATAGTACATGACTGGGTAATCTGCATGCTAGCGATCTGCTGCTTAGGGAACACAAGCAATCTAAGTGCAAAACAAAACTTCTGCATCTTCTGCAAAAAACAAAAAAATAAAAGTGTGCGCTTGCAGGGAATATTTGAGGAAATGTGTCAGTTTGGCACAGCACATGCATATTTATACACAGTCCATTGAATGTCTTTCAACAGACAAGTTTGGATGACTGAGGAAGTTTCTCTAGTTTTAACCTTCCCATCTTAATTGCTCCCAGGGAGCCGTTTAACCAAGATACACCAAGATCACAACCTCAAACAGATGTGCAATGAGATAATTAGCACTGCAAGGCTGCTTTCTAAGGGTATGTTTTCATTGCTGCTGTGTATATATATAAATAAAATATAGAAATAAAAAAATACATTTAACAGCAAACTTGGCAGATCTTTTACATTAATTTATTAGGATTTTAGCAGGTTCCATGAACATACAGTAAGGTCCAGGAAAACTAGTCAAAAATATTTTAAATGTAGAGTATATTTACATATTAAATGAATCCAAATAATAACAGGTCCATCCATCCATCCATCCTCAACTGCGTATTCGAGGTCGGAAACTAACAGGTAATTTTCCAAGGTGATTTAGACATTGATTTTTTTTAACAGCATAGGGAATAAAAAAGTTTTACCTCAAAAATACATGTTTCCCAAAGTGGTGAATAGCCCATGGCCCTATGCTACACTAGTTGGATTCAGTTGAGTTCTGAGAGGCAGGTTACAAACTGACTCTGTTAAAGCTGTCAAATTCTGCAGATGAGTCGTTTATTGACAGTAATCTATATGCAGACATCCTGACTACAGTACCCCAAGCCTTCAGATGGCTGAGAACTGTAGCATCACATAATGGGCACATGTAAAATAATCTTTTTTCAACCTCTCTGCCATAATATTTTCAACCAAAATGACAAAACGTGTGTGTGAGTGCACACTTGACCAATTTCCACATTGGTCTACAAAGATCAGATGGCGCTTTGGAGTATGGTTTGCTTCTATCGTCTAGGAAGTGTTTAAATTGTCAGGTTTATAAAAGGCTTAGGCATACCAGCTGCTAGCTCTTATAAGTAACAGCTGCATGAGTCGACATATTAATGGGATGGGTGTAACCACTCACTTTCTTAAAAAAATATAGTGTGTGTGACATCACCAGTACATTTATGGTGGAGCGTTTTGAAGTATGGCTCCAAGGTTATGTTTTAAATCCAGATTTTCCTCTGTACCCTCTCACAATTGACTGACTTGTCGACTAGGTCATGTGATTGCTTGGTTAGGACATGCCCTTCTTTAAACCAAGTCATCTTAAGGCAGAAATAATTAACTACCACTATCATCATTTGTTACTAAACCCACCAAGTCTTAAACACTAGTGATATATACTAATATATATATATACTAATATAAACTGCAGGACCGACTTTGAAGTGGGAATTTGTTCAGTGTCACAAACAGTGGTGTCTTTAGGCGTGGGCATCCAGGGCTACAATGCCAAATGTTTAATGAAAATGTGATCGAATCCTACTTACAGCAAACTTTAGCTTTACATTAAATTAATCATTATAAGAATTTACTGTAGAGGGCTGTGATGAAAAACAATATAATGTAGTAATGAGTTGACACTTGAACATTGTCTATGTTATGAATATGTTGGTGGAAGTTTGCTGCAGTGTTTTGAACACTGGAACCATTTAGTAGAACACTGTTTATGCAGAAATAACTTTAATTGTGCAATTATCATGTGGGCTGGGCTGTCCCCAAAGTTTCAAGATTCGAACAACTCCTCAGTCACTTGACTGCCTTGTTGTGTTGGTAATCCTGTCAGAATGAACGAAGAGGGCTAAATTAACAAAACTGGAAAGTTGGGGGATATTTTGGATCTGTTCTCATTCTCTAGTCTGCTTTTCCCCATTCCCCTCTGCTATTCCCTATTTTTTTGCAGTCTTTCATCATCTCAATTGTTTAGTTTCCCTCTTCTCCTTGTGTTGCAGAAATGGTGCAAGGACTAGCACTGCAGGGAATTCAGGCTCATAAGATGGCCAGTCTTTCTACAGTATAACTGACAGTAGAAATACAGTGTCAGAGCATTTCCCTTGTCCTTATCATGAGATGGGCCAAAACATCCTATTTTTTTTAGACAATTGTACTCCAGACAGTTTCCTGTTCCTCTAAAACTGTACAAGAAAGCTACCTCATGGGGTAGCCATAACAATGTTTGCTTTGTGTCTAATAACTGTATTTCTGTACCCCTCTCTTTCACTCTTTCTGACTCACAGGAAACAAGATGGAAGGACTCCCCGCATCTCTGACAAAGTAGACCCATCACTAGCTTGTTCTCACCCTGAGATTAGCCTTCCCTCTTTTTTTAAGGTACAGTAACAATGGCCTCCATTATACTTTTACTTAGAGTATGTAGCCACAACAGTATTACTTTTATTTGGTAAGGGCAGAATACAAAAGCTGCATAGGTTAACTTGTGGTGCAATATTACTTTCATACTGGTAATTTATTTTAGTACTGGGGGATGTGCTTTTCAACTTTTGTCAAATTGACTGAGATACAGCCAATAAAGGTTTTGACACGTTTGATTACAATGTAGGAAATCATTTGCAATGCAATGAATTAGTGGTAAAACAGCCCACATAGTTGTTAGACATTGTTATAACATTATTAATACTAGCCACCCCCTTAAAAACATTAATTAAAAAATCACCAGAAGGCAGTTTTCTGTTAAAGTTGCTGAATTATTTTACAGAATGAGGGTTTTTTAGTTTAGACACCAGAATCTACCAAAAGCTATAAACTGGAGGTAAATATAAAAATGATAGCTCTGCTTATTTAGCCTAATTAGCTTAAGACCCTGCCTTCACATTAGATGGCTTTTAGCATGAAGAGGTACTGCATACAGTATATCCATTCCCTGTCTGAATGCATACATTTATTTGCACCTCCCAAGGCTTTCCTCACTTTTCCTCACTCATCACCTCCTTTTCCTGTCTCGTCTCAGACCCATTTCCCTGTGGGCAGGTGGAAGGTTCCTGTAATGGCCCCGCCGTGTAGTTTGAGCTGGCAGTCTGTCATGCTATCCAGACACAAAGGCTTTGCCCTCTGTCACAAACTATCCGAGACAAATATAGGTCCACAACAGCTGTCCCAGTCTGCTGCATACCGTTGGAGGGACTTGTCAGTATTTCTGTCACACGCGTGCTAGAAACACAATTTGCACAGGGGGGTACAGTATGAATAATGTTCGGCCACATGGGGTGGCAGAGAATACCATTGCAGGATACACATGCAACCCCCGGTCATAGATTACCATACAAACAAGTGCCGACCTACCATCCTGTGAGATATGTTGACTTTCCGTGTCCAGTTGTATCTGCTGTCAGCAGAATGTAAAAAATTGTATGAGTTAGAAATTGTGATGTTAAACGTAAAGACAGACTAGCAGCCTCATTCTCAATGCATCTGCATGCAAGTGCATGATGGTCATTATAAGGCAGCTGTTTGAGATATATATATATATATATATATATATATATATATATATATATATATATATAGATCAATGTTCTAATGTTAACATTTTAAATTAAATACACGGGTTATTTTAGTTGTGTTGTATATAGTAGATGTACAGATGCAACTGTCAGGATTGGCCAGAAATTACTTATTATTTCTACTAAAAACCTCATACAGTAGGTTCAAACTAAATATGTATGCACATTTCTACATGTCCATCTGAGGGCAAATCAATATTGAGAGATACTTATTATATTAATTATATGATATAAATATATTTATTTAAGGATAAACATGTCTAAACGATCTACATACGTATACATTACAACATTAACAAAATAATGGCTCTCCCTCTCTCTGTCTGCACCATGGTTTGTGCTAGATAGAGAACTGAGAATGCTCTGAGAATCTTGCTGTGTACTGACCGCCCGTCCGAAGGAGCATTTCTAAACAGGTTTTTTTTTAGATTGCTTTAGAGTGCAGTTCACTGTCTGTGGCCGAGTTAACTCATAATTACCACACGATTGTGGTTGAATTATTTGCTCATTTCAACTTGACCTACATTTAATTTTCAATCAATCAAGTCACGTGTGACAGGCCCATGTGAGAACCCCTGAGGCAGACAACCGCTGTACTGTAGTTCTGCTTTCTTTTCTAATTAATTTTCACAACTGAATGTGTAATTACACTTTTTGTATATCATTGAAAACAGAATATTGGTTGGCAAATGTTGGCTCATAGTTTCTAGTTTTGCTACTATTCAAATCAGATAGCTAGCAGACAGTGTAACTGATGGGAGGATTTTCAATTGTGGCACATACGTCTCTTTTGCTTTTCATACAGTATAAATAAATGTGTTTCTGCTGCTATTTATGCCTGGGTGAGGTAATATGATAATATGACTCAGCCTTCTCGTCATTCACGACGAGACACACCTAGACATCTGGTGTCTAGGTGTGACATTCCTATTACATTTAAACACCAGCCCTCCAGACAACAGTGGCTGGTCTGCCAGAGAGGATCGGCAGAAATAAATACAGCAATGCCCATTGACCCTATAGATTGTTTGGTTTGAAACCAACTGTTTCCTTATGGTAGATGCCATCCAAATGATAGTGACAGATTGTAGCTGATAATGTGATGTGGCATTCTGCCATTGTGTGCAGGGAGCTAATCATGGGATTCAGCCAGCTCAAACTAAACATGCAACAGGTCAAGCATGTTAGCTTGCTAGGGTCCTGATAAGACTGTGTGTGATATAATTGTATAATTCATGCTAATGCAAAATGCAAATAGTGTTAATGGGATAGACAAACTACATTGTTCTATTATGTCCCAGATAGATTGGCAATTATGAGCACTGCAAATGGAAAGGCTTTAATGAATGAGCAGTAGGCGGAATCATTATTGTATTAGCTCAATTAGTGAATAATAGCAGTGAAGGGATGTATGTGAAAAGCATTGTTAGTAAAAAATATTGACACCAATTTAAAACTGCTGTGTCAGTCATGCTGCCACCTTGAGGCATGCATAGAAATTACATTAGCGAAGCGGCCCATTTGATCATACTCTCATTTGTGCTCGGCAGGGTCCAGTGACCACGGCAAGGTGCCGTGTTTCTGTGAACTCAACTCACACACAATATGAATGTAGAGTGGTAGATTTTGCCTGGAAGAGTTGATACAGGACTGCATGTCTGCCGGGGACATTGATTGAGTCCTTTTGAAACTGTTGCCTTTGCAGTTGTGGAGAAAGCAATTTTTCTGCTTCTGGTAAAATTGCAAAAATGGTTATTGAGGTAATGTAGATGGAGTATATGCGTTTGGAGTCTTAACTGCTCTCTCACAGACATTCGCACACACACATACACACACACACATACACACAAACGCTTTTAATCAGATTGTGTATAGCTTCTGAAGCCCTCAGGCGCTGGAAGAGGACAGGAGCAGAGGAGACTCCGTATTGTCTGTCATCTTAATAGACAGATTTAATGGAAATAAGAGCTAAAGAAATTATATGGTCAAGAACCATCGACACTGGGACCTGATAGTTTCTCCAGTGTATTTCCAACATACAGTACATTTTAACTGAAGCAGTCTGGAAGCAGACTTTTCACTAGTGAGTGTTGTTATTAATTAAAATTAAATTATACATTTAATTAACATGAATTGCTATTGAATGATTTACATATTTCAGTGTGCCCATATATATTGAAATATAAAGTTAGCTTAAAGGTGCAGTCGGCGAAACTGCAGAGATTGTTGATATTTGACATTGATTAATTAAACAACAACACCTAATTAAACAACAACACATTATGCCCCCCTTAGTTGAACACACATTGCCAAGAATGGGATATTGTTGTGTGGTGCGGTCTGCACCATTTGCTTGTGTTTCATTTTACAGAGCCAGGGCTGTGTAGAAGCACCTGATTATGATTTCAGCACGCACACAGAACAGACCATAAGGATGTACTGTATTTTTACTGAGATTTACAAATAATGTACAGGTAGTAGCTTAGCTTACAATCGCTGACAACTTTTAAGTGAGATGATTTTGCATTGTAAATTGTAAAATCAGAACATACTGTACTGTATCTGTTTTGAAGAATAATCCTCCTTAAAAGATACAAAAGAAGAGTAATCCTCCTTGAGAATAGAACTACTGAGATTTGTTCTATAGATTTGCATCAAAAATGCCATGCGACACCCAGAGTCTATGCCCTTTGGCTTGCTGTTGCATGATGTACAATGTCTCTGTATGCTGGTATGCGGTGGCTGCCTGCAGTGCGGTGCTCAGGTGCTTGTTTGGTCACCTCGGCATCTGAACCACAGCCAGACGTTTTCCAGTCCACAATCTGCAGCATTCCAAAGTCTCCTGGGCATTCTCCTTGCTTTATCTGCTTACCATCGTATCGAGTATAGTGTAGTACCGCTACTATTACTAGGCCTACTCACAACAAAGTATCTGTGTGTGAGCTGCTTCGAAAATATGTATTCCCCATTTAAATGCTAGGATTGCCTATAGTTACTCTTCATTACTGTATAACACTATCGTATTGAGCACACTTGGGGATATTATCAATGTAAAATTGTTTTATATAGTATGCTTCATTGTTTCCACTAATGTGGCCAGCAGGATTTATGCTGATCACTAGTCTGGTGGAGAGCTAGAGCAAAATCTAAATGTTTACAACTGTACCATTGAAATTCTAACTATGCATGCATGTGCTCTATGGCAATTTAGGAGAATCCACAGGACATACTGTACAGTGAAATCATAATTAACCATTTCACAACACAACGTTAACTTACGTGGCGAATCATGATAATAGTAATGTGTAACATTGGTGATACTAATTCCTATATTGTTTAAATTGACATATGTGCAGCCTAATCTTATGTTAGCGCTGCAGATAAAGTAGTATAATGTAGGCTAGTTGTATAGCAGTACTAGCAACAGTAGTAGTGGGAAGTTAAAGTAGATTAAGTGAAAAAATAAAACCTCTATGTTTATAAAATGAATAATAGATGGGGAAATGGGGGTTTCTAAAGTGCACTAAGATCAAATGTTAGTAAGGACATTGCGTTGTACTAACACAGTGTTAACTCATCATTAGGCAATCAAAACCTGGTACAATTTCTACATTTCTGCACTGGACTGTAAGCAACATCCTGCTCCTGCCATCCCTGCCCTTTGTGATTTCATTACCTACTATAAATTGCTACACTATTGGCCATTCAACTTTCACTTGTGTAAGACCAAACGTGAGAAATTATGTTCTTCTACTTCTTGGCAATAAAATAAGAGTGAATCTCTGTCCAGTCTATGTAAACTAAAAGATGAGGGCAATTATCCTTAGGAATGCTGCTAAAGTTACCTAAAGAGACACCTCTCAGGAGACAGCTGTAGACCCACCTGGGTTCCCTAACTGCTGGTCTCTCCTACTCACTCCCCACAACCTCTATACCAGCTTTTATATTGTCACTCTGACAATATTTATATATCTTCTTTTAGTTTAATGGTATAACTTACTAATAGTACTTAGTAATGAATCTAGTGCTGATTACTGCTGATGTTACTGTTTTAACGGAATGTTCTTACTACTTAATAATATATGGTCAATTCAGCTATTGACAAAACAAATGTACTTTATGAGTTGCTTTGAAGTGTCTGGTAAATGCTGTGAATAGAAATTTAAAAAATACTTCAAAATCTAGCATCCTATCTGTGCAGTATCCCAACTGTAAGGCCAAATGAGAAAATGTGGTAATTAACATCTGTTGAAAATGCAGTGTGATGTGTTTTTATGTAAAACTAAAACGAATTAAACCAAATGGCATCACATTTGCTACACACATTGTCATACCCTCACTTTAAAACAACAAAACAAATGCTTGGTAAAATCTTTACTGTAAAAGTGAGACCACAGCACATGGAAGTAGCTGATTATGAACGGTGTTCTACACATGAAATAGGTGATTATAAACCCATTTCCAATTAGTCTCTATGCCTGTGACTCGACATTGGTCCCAAGGACTTACAATACATTGACATTTGCATTGGAAGGCCTTAAGTTTCAAACCCAAGCCAACTCAACTTAGTATTTTGTTTACTCTATGTATAAGAAAACCATGAACCATGCACATTTTCTCTACTAGTATATCTATTACAATTACAATTTAACAGCTTTTATCCAAAGTGACTTGCTGCTTTCACTGGACAATATAATTTTCCCACAATCCTTGTAAAGCTTTCCATTTTTTTGTAACATTGTCCCATTATCAGCTCCCCCAACCCCCTCTCCAATATCACAGTGCTATGCACCAATGATTTTTGAGTTTACTAGAATCTTCCCGCAGACAGTTGCAGCTACATTACACGTGCAGATAGGCTGACAGCCTGTCTCTCTCCCGTGTCGCTGCCAGTGTGAATGACAAGGCATGGAGTGCTCACAGTACCCATCTTGAACTGGGAATGAGATCTGTTAAACAACGGCAGATTTCTCAATATTTTTGTACTGCATGTTATCAAACATGCTGTTTGAATATGCCCTGGCAAGAAAAAGAAAATGTTTCAATTAAACTGAATGATGCAGTGGAGAATACTGGCACATGACAATACAGTACTGTACTGTAGAGTATATCGGTAGCTGATTAGCTAAGGAAGGACCTTCATTGTTGAAGGGAACCAGTAACAGAGCCTATATTGTAACAGACATGTTACAGTAACATACATGTTACAGTATAGCAGGGTAAACAAATGTATTTTAGCAATTGCTTGCTAAAATACATTATGGGAACATTTGATATACTGTACTGTAGGTGATCTGCTTATTAAGATTTGCCAATGGTTTTGAATTATTGTCATTGCTTGTTAAATTAATCAGAGCACATAAATCAAACCAAACCATTCTTATTTTTCTCTTCCTCTGTTAAATATATGACATGAAAGAGAAAAGGCTCCATTATCTGTGTGATAGCTTTTCCATGCTACAATGTTCTTGTCAAAAATAAATTAAAGAATATCAGATAACAATGAACAAATTAGCCTTTTTTACTTTTCATATGGTAAAATCGCTTTCATTCAGATGCTATAGAAAAAACTGTGTGCTAGTGTGAAGATTCACACAAAGTCCTTTGCTATTTGTTTTTGAGGTTTTGTGTGTGTGTGTGTGTGTGTGTGTGTGTGTGCGCATGAGCGTGCATGTGTGCGTGTGTGTATGTGTTTGTGTGTGTGTGAAATGTGATGGATTGGGTGATGCAGAGTAGTCTTGAGAAAGCCTGTTTGAAAGAGGAAGATCATTTTCTCACACTGTGAAGGTTCAAAAGGAGAACTAGTCTCCACATTTTACTGCACATGTGCTTATTTGTAATATAACGGAAGAGTAGATTGTCTTCCAGTATACTTGGGGTGGGGAAAACACTGTCTCCTCCCATGCATGTGAATCTGTCTGCCAGTGTATGTACTGTATGCATGATGTGTGTGTCTCTTTGTGTTTTAAAAGAGGGATGAGAGAAAAGGACACTCTTACAATGCCATACTCTTTGATATTTGTAATGTAAACAGGCTAAAGAACAAAGTTTTCCAGACCTTCCTCTTTTGTTTGAGTGACAGTGTGAAGTGGCATTGTCAATCGCGCCTTAGTGCTCCTTGTCGGGTGACAGTGACATAAAAACTCTAGCACTCGTCAGCTTGCCTGAATTGCTGCCTGTAGAATAATGGCTGAGCTTAGGATGGCAAAGAATGCTTTCACTTTTGAGGCACTTTTTCAAAGTCCCTCCAGAAACTCCTATAAGAGACGGCGCCACAGTGATGTAAGTATTTTATGTTTCCAATTACGAAGTAATAAAACATTGTGTACTATGTAGAAAAGTCAGTGTTGTCAAGTTTAGAATTTAATGTTCAGCCAACACTAACCATTAATCTTATTGCTTTGGGTCAGAAATCTAGCCCAAGTAACTGTTAATGTCCTATATGTTTATAGCATTGTTGTAGTGCTGTTATCACGTCTATAGCAGTTACAGTAGGCTTACTCATTAGCATCATGTCTGCTACCTGGTTTGTAGTGAACTGAAAAGACCTCTCTAGACAAAACAATGGTGTATGATGCTGGGAACAAAATCACTTGCATTTACAAAAAGAAAAAGCAAACCGTTACTATTTTGCTCCACTGCTACGGTGGAGCACAATATTAAAGGTTTGCTTTTTCTAGCGCTTCAGCAATTCCTGCAGCGTATTCAGTCTGTCCTCCGAGGAGGGCCATAGATACATCAGCATGTCATGGGTTTGCCCGTGATGCGGCCTGCATAGGACAGTTTGTTCTGCAGGCGGTAGCGTTATCTGCATGAATACGATAAGGCGCGGTTTGTTTTCACAAAGAACAGTGGACTTTGCCTGTGTTGGGTCAGGGCCAGGTGTGTTTACAGGCGTGTGACGTTTATTTACAATTGCATGTGCTTTGAGAGAGACAGCACATGCTTTTGCGTGTGCGCGTGTGCGTGTCTGTCACGTGTGTGTGCGTGGCGTAGGCTACATGCTGTCAAGTGTGTGTGTTTGTGTGCGCGTGTGCGTGCACTTGCAAGTGTAGACACGTCGTGTCTGCCCTGCAGTATATAGACTGCCTAAATTGTGGCTGTCGTGTGAAAACCCCCAGCTTGGCACTTCAGTCCACTTGTGTTACACGCTGATCAGAGGACTCACCCGACAAGAACCGCTGCGATTCCCGCCTCCTCCGTCTGAAGCCGGAGCTGCTGTTAAATCCCCGCTGTGTCCGCGGATGATAGAAAACGCTCGCCTGTGGCCATTTCCTCTTTTATTTGGGCGGGGTTGTGGGCTTGCAGATGCCTATGCTAAATTGACAGTTTTGTGACAGGGCTATAGTGACTGCCCATTTTGTTCTTTACAAGTGTCTGTATTGGTGCAGGGTTAATGTCCTAACCTCCTCAACCTTTAGCAATTGAATAGAAAAACCTTCCCACAGCTAACATGAAGCTAACTATGAAATCCTCTGTGTAAGTGTTTTAATTTCCCGATGTAATATCAGCAAGCGTGTTACCCAAGGACTGCGTCCCATTCATAAATTAACACATCTGCTTTGCCTAAGACTTAGGCAATGCGTGACACGGGCCCCAAGTCGTGTATGTAGCAAACCGGATTGTCACAGGGCAATTTGGCCCACTAACCCAGTCAGCTGTGTCTCGTTGGCTGTAGCAACAGCGCCACAGAGCTCCCAGGCCTGTATTCCCTGGAGGGAGTTACAGTAGCTGTTTATAGGCTGTTTGTCTTCGTGTGTGGAGGAGCGGTTCTCCCAGTGCTTCTCAGCGGGATAGGCGTTGTGACACTGTCTGGGCGGTGGCATGGCGCATTAGCTAGCATGTCTGACTGATGTCTTAGGGTGAAATATGGGGTTAGAGGTGTCAGCACAGACACTGACACAGACACAACAAATCATCAATTCTATCTTGCATCTGTCTCGTGTCTCCCCCAGATCTCGGACCTGTTTGCCATGATCGAGAGGAGTCAGGTACAGTACTGTAGCGCAGTTGCCATGCTCTGTCTTTTTAAACTAAAGGCTTGACCTTTCGCTGCTCATCTTTTCTCTACCCAGATTTTAGAGGGTAGTAGAGCACACGCCTCTGCCTATAGGCTGAACAATAAACCAAAGCACCACAGAAATAATCATTTTATTATTAATTATTGATCCATGACTATTTTATTATCAACAACTTTTACCATCTGTTTACCAACTGTTTACTCGATTAACAGTATATGTCAATAATTTTGAATTCAAAATAGGTTTAGTAGAGCAGCAATCAACTGAACTGATTCCTTTGACTGAATTTCATGAGAATGTACTGTATCTTCTGTAGCACAACATTAAATACAGATGAAAACATGCATATGCTTGAGGTACTGTATAAAAATGTATGTTGATAACATTTGTATTGATACTTTTTTACATTTTACATATTGTTATGCCATGTTTTTATTTCTCCACC
>JAODUG010019483.1:0-21967 GCA_027564795.1 Aphredoderus sayanus
TTATTTTTATTCGTTTGTGCACGCTATAGAAAAATATGTGCCTGAACCGTTTTAAAGCAGTAACAAGTTTAAAGCATTTTAAACATGAGTGATTGGGCCATTTCCAGCACGAGAAAAAACATTAACCTTCGTAATGTACTCAGAAATCTCGTTTTTGGCCACACGGCCAAAGGTGGTTTAGCGCCTTCTATCTGCCACAAAGAGCTAGTGATTTGGGTTAGTTTGACCCAGAGGACATTACGAGGGTTAAATAAACCTCAGTAAAGCTTATAATAATGAAGCAAAATGTTTGCTTTTGTTTGCACAAAGGTGCACAGATGATGCACAAACGAATGCGACAAGTTAAAATGTATTTGAACATTACTGTGGTGAGGACATCACAGCGAAAAATGTAAGGTATATTATTTCTACAACGGTTTGTGCACACACTTATTTGGCGAGCACGGAGTAGTTAAATGTTAAACTTTGAAAATGTACAACATCAATTTCAACACTAGATAATTTTGTAGTTTCTGAAGAAACTGCGTGGGCTAGCTACCCTGTCGGGGCAACCATAAAATGTCGAATAAAGGCAATACTAATGGACAGATTATTTTGTCTTGTTCTGCAAGATAAACTTTATGCTATTACTAGTATACGCCATGGACAACGTTAAATAGACTATACGTCAGTGTCGTGACTCGATCACACAATCTCTAACACACGAGGCATTTACCTTAACCGCTAGGACAACCTGCTACTGTGATGTGCAAGTGTCAGTAGAGGTTTAGGTGGAGTGAGTAGATGTCTCACTTGGTAAATTTAAGATCAAAGATAAAGATAAAACATTGTTTAAAAATGTCTGAATATGATACAGAATACATTCCAAGAAGTTAAACTGCCTGTATTATACTTCAGTAAAAACAAAGAGGAGACAGTGGATTCAAACCTACGATTGTGTGGTAATTATCTTGACCACTACCAATACATAGTGGAAGGAAGTATTTGAGTTTCATGTTGGCCATGGTCAGCTAGCAGCTAGCCCATACTTTATTTGTTTTTATTATCGTTTATTATATTGTTTATTTAATTTGTATAGTTATTGGTTTATATATTATTTATTATATATTTTTTACTATAATTTAATTTGTATATTTGTTTTTTATCTACACGTTTTTGCGTATAATTCTTATATTATTTTGATCTATTTATTGCAATATATTTTATATACATTTGTATGTATTTAATATCTATCTATCTATCTATCTATCTATCTATCTATCTATCTATCTATCTATCTATCTATCTATCTATCTATCCTTACCCCAAGTGAAGGAGTTCAAGTACCTCAGGGTTTTGTTCGTGAGTGAGGGTACATTGGAGCGGCAGATTGGTCGGAGCAGCGGGAGCGGTATTGCAATCGCTTTACCGCACCGTTGTGACGAAACGAGAGCTGAGCCGGAAGGCAAAGCTCTGGATCTACCGGGCAATTGTTGTTCCTACCCTCACCTGTGGTCATGAACGTTGGGTCATGACCGAAAGAACAAGATCCCGGGTACAAGCGGGATATAATTCCAAAATAAGTGCGAAATCCGTTGCACACGACAAACACGAAACAATCACCAACATAGACAAGACGAACGGGAACAGATATAGGTGACAGTGATTGCACTCTCCTGCACATGGAAGGCGTGTCAGGAGATAAGCAGGTGATGGGTCCAAGGTCAGAGCACCGGAGAGGAAGACCAAGGGAGACGGGTGCTCGACCCCGCCACCCTGGACGTTACAGTATCTCCCCCTCCCCCCTCCAAGGCACAGGTGGGAGCAGCCTGACCTCGGCAGCTGAAGACACCGGTGGGAGTGGCCTGACCTTGGCAGCTGAAGACACCGATGTATGCTGCTCGAGACCGAGAGCTGGAGGCACCGGTGTATGCTGCTCAGGACCAACAGCTGGAGGCACCAGTGTATGGTGGAGGCACCGGAGGATACTGCCCGACCTCAGTAGCGGGAAACACCGGTGGAAACTGCACAGCCGAGGCAGCCTGAGACACTGGTGGACGCTTCCTGAGTGCAGCCACCGGAGGTACCGGTGGAAGCTGCACAACCGCGGCAGATTCCGGTGGAAGCTGCCTGGCCCTAGCAGCGGGAGACACCGGTGGACGCTGCTCAGGACCAACAGCTGGAGGCACCAGTGTATGGTGGAGGCACCGGAGGATACTGCCCGACCTCAGTAGCGGGAAACACCGGTGGAAACTGCACAACCGAGGCAGCCTGAGACACTGGTGGACGCTTCCTGGGTGCAGCCACCGGAGGTACCGGTGGAAGCTGCACAACCGCGGCAGACTCCGGTGGAAGCTGCCTGGCCCTAGCAGCGGGAGACACCGGTGGACACTGCACGGCTGTGGCAGTCCCTGGAACTGCAGCGGGGGACGCCGTCGGGGGCAGAACAGGCCCTGGGACTGCAGCGGGGGAAGCCGTTGGCGGCGGAACAGGCCTGAAACTGCAGCGGGGGCCGACCTAGGTGCGGCAGCTGGAGACACCGGTGGACGCCGAACAGCCGCAGCAGCCGGAGGCACTAATGGCCGCCGCACAGCCGCAGCAGCAGGAGGCTCCCACCATCTTTGGCTTGATCCAGTCCTCATCATGCCTCATCATTGAGTCTCCTGAATGGATACCATTTCCGCTGGTATATGCAGGGCTTCTTTCACCTGTTCTGAAAATTACTGAAGACGTTTGGACAATCGTACACAGTGGTAAAGTCATCCTTTAGTCATAAACTTGCGCAAATAAATGTAAACAGTCCAGTGTCGAGTCCCATCAACAGTCCAAAAGGAGATTATCATTGTGTGTTGTTCTACAGTTTTGTTAAAACAAAACCTAGACTGCTACTACTGTAGCATTTGCATTCCCAATGTGAAAAGCTTCTACTTTTTGGAAACATAATTACCAATTATAATTGACTGTTATATAATTAATGTACACCTCAATCATTACATGAGCAGATGATCCTATGGGGAGAGGACATCAGCTCAGGGTCGCGAGCCCCTTCACTTACCAGCACTCATTATTCCCCCTTTTGACACATTAACTATCGTGACAATACAAAATATTAAAAACAAAATTTTACATGTAAATTTTACATAAAACAACAAAAGAATTTAAAAGTCCTAATGTTTAATACCAGCTAAAAGCTCTAAATGCTAAAAATGCCTCGTCTGCACCTTATATCTTAGCTGTCAAAACAATATGGCATTCTTGTTGCCACAAAACAAATAGGCTATGAAGGTGATTTAACCTGTATAAATCAATTCCCAATTAATCCTATAAGCACCTTCTAATTCTAAACCATCATAGACATGTTCAACTTTTCTGCCCTTCAGGAGGCTAACAATGTTAACTAAGATCTATAGTTACTCTAAAACAAATAAAAATTTAAAATCAAACAATACAATAACATACTCATTTGCTGTACAAACAATGCACAGAAACCAATAATTAATGTAAACCCTGCACAAGAAATAAAGAGAATGTTTACATTCCTTTCTAACCATACTTCTGGTAAACCATACAGCATTTATAAATTTTGGTTGTAAAAACTCATTACACCTAGTCAATATTTAGAACCTCTTGCTCCTAAATGTATCTAGGCATAACAAGCACTGCCGTCCTCACCCTAACCTCTCAGTCACCTCATCTCCATCTGAATAGTCTACTAGTGGATCTGGGCAGTTACTGTACCTTGACTGGAAAATGCTAAATCACATACTGTTAGCTGCATCCTGTCTAGCTTCTCTATGAAATTAATTATCATACCATTGTAGTGTTACCAAAAGCAAACGACTGTAACAAACTTCAAATAAAACCCATCAAGTCATGTTTTAAAAACAAATATAATAATGTGTCACAGACACACCCTCACAATGTCATTTAAATACGTTCAATACGACAGACTGCTAGAATTAAAATCAGTCTAGATCGTTTTGGATCTCAGACATCAGAGAATAAGACAAATGTCAATATTGCACTTACTCCTGTCTTCATTAGATTTGGTTATAAGTCACGTCATCTTACTTGAATATATTTATAAAATAAAAACAGCCAAAGAGAAAATATATAGCACATAAGAGAAACATCTCTAGTCCAGCAAAGACATACTGATAGAATGTATCCTACATAGTCCCCCCTTGAATATAATCTGAATAATTATATTAACATTTAGTAAATGGGCTTAAACTGTGCACCTTCTAGAAATCCAAACTTACATATTCAAAAATGGACTTGCTTTTACTCTTGTCACGCTACATGAACAAGGAGGACCCAAGAGCGAAAGCAGATGGTGGTTTTCAAAGGAATAACAAATGTAATTTCAAACAAAACAGATAAGGTGTACTTTACAGTTCAGGCTGGAGAGTTGGTAGTGGACGGGCCAGAGAGGTGAGCAGGCATAGCTGTTGGTGAGTGGAACGTCGAAGAGACTAGAGACGACAAGCGGACGTGACCACTGGGAGTCGGGAATTCCTGGAATTGTCCATGTGGGAAACAAAACGAACTGGCAATTGGTGCCAGGCTGGACAGTGTTTTAACTGCTTTGCCCCGGAAGCGGGGGCAAAGAAACCGCACGTGTGCGTCAAGCAGCCGCAGCTGTGGCAGTGTTGCTTCCAGTGCTGAACCCGCGGCCCGGCGCTGTCCAGAGCTGGCGCGGCCGCAAACCGTGACAACTCTCCTCATAGAGTATGTATTAATTAGAATGCCCTCTCCTAGTTTACCTTATTTAACCAGACTTTATTCTAAATGTTTGCTGTGCCTTACATTCCAAAGTGCCAAACAGGCCCCTCTCCGTTCTTTTTTTGAGGTTATGGGCTGTGGATATTATCCATAAATTGATCAGATCTCTGTATGAACACTTGATTTCAGCAAGCAAATTCTGGTCTATTCATTGTCTGTTTCATAACTCTAAAGTGACCCTCAGCGATCTTGCAAATTGGTAGCTAGGGGGTAGGGTCAAAGATGTTTGTATGGGGAGACTAATGTATGGGGAGCAGGCCATCTCCCCAGGTGGCCTTTCAGGATCCTCAAGCCTGCAAATAGATCTCAAAAGAAAAAGTCAGTGCTGAACAAAGTATTTACATGTGACACAGTGGGCCCATGGGTGTTCTCTTTGTCTTACAGAAGGAAAGCAAGATGTTGTTAACACAATATTCACATATGGCCCCTACCATCCAGGCTGCAGAAGCCCTAACTTCTTGAACCGTATTAAGCAATTATGTCTGTCTTAGCAAAGCTTTTACAGTACCATCTCAGTCAAATCAAAATAAAAAAATACAAAGTTAGGGAAGGATAAGCCTATGCAAAATCCTGCAATGTGATTAACTATGTACTATACAAGTAAATGCACAGTGATATGCCCCGTATGCCCCCGTTGCACTGAACTTTGAGCTTAAATCGTCCGCTGCCAATTTCTAGCCATGTGGCCAGTCTTAGCCTTATCTAGCTAGCAATCGAGGTCATTCGTGTGTGTGTGTGTGTGTGTGTGTGTGTGTGTGTGTGTGTGTGTGTGTGTGTGTATGTATGTAAGTAAGTGGCTAAAAAGCTAAAAGAGAACCTCAAACGAAGCACCCCAACTCCCATGCATCATCCCTCACATTGTTATGCGATTGTAAATGTCAACAGAACTTTTTATGTTTATGGAGAGGGATTAGTTTGCATGCCCTATATATTTGCCCCAAAGTCCTTGATATAATGTTTTGCTTGTTCATACATAATGTGTTTACAGCAAGATGTTTGTTGGAGGGTTGAGCTGGGACACAACTAAGAAGGACTTGAAAGATTACTTCTCCAAGTTTGGCGAGGTGGTGGACTGCACATTAAAACTGGATCCCATTACCGGGCGCTCCAGAGGGTTTGGTTTTGTCTTGTTTAAAGAAGCAGAGAGTGTTGATAAGGTATTTTGCCCCTAATTGTTTGACTGCATCTTAATAACTTCATATCGCTGTATAAATTCGATAGAGTTATAGCAGCCAATAATGTAATAACTGCCAATAACATAATAATTTTTCTGCATTATTCTTAATGTAATAAAAGTCAATGTAATAACTTGCCAATAATGTAATAACAACGTAATATTTTTCCCATAAAGTAATATGTTTTTACATTATCGGCTGGGTTAATAATAAAGCATAAATGTAATAATTTGAGCCGATAACATAATAATATACTTATATCGCCGTTTAGTGTCATAATACAGCTTTTCAAAAACCTATTCCTGACCCTTGAACATTAGTCCTGAAATACAGAGAACACGCGTACACACACCTTCTCTTTGACCCTCATGATGTCCTCTGGGTCAAAATGACCCAAATCACTAGCTCTGTGTCACAGATAGAATGTGCTAAACCTAATTCTACAGCTTACACAGACATATGATGTCCACTGCTGGCACAACAGGAGGGTTAACCCTCGTAATGTCTTCTGGGTCAAACTGACCCAAATCACTAGCTCTTTGTGGCTGTCACACGCCTTTGGCGAGTGCAGATGGTAAACGGAAGAAACACAACGAAAAGCGAACAGAAGCACGAAAGACTTTAATAAAAAGGAACTGATCATACAAAAAGAAGAACGTGAGACGTTACTGCTGCTACTTAGCATAGAGGTGCACGCAATAAACAAAAACCCACAATGACACATTACAAATCCCAGCCTTAAATACACCCAACACCACCCCAGGTGAAGCCCATTCCCCACTCAACCCCAGGTGCACGTAATGTCTAGTGAGTGTCCTGCCAGCAAGACAGGAACACGTCACAGTGGCAGGTAGAAGGTGCTAAACCTAATTCTACAGCTTACACAGACATATGATGTCCACTGCTGGCACAACAAGGTGGAAGTTTGAAACCCAAGGAAAACAGGAGGGTTAAAAGGCATGAAAAAACAAACAAATACATAAAGAAATAATTAATAAAGAAATAAATACAGACAGCACTGACAATAAAAAGAATTATATACTCATACACAATCTTCTGGCAAAACGCTTGAAACTTGAGGACAACAGAGGGTTAGTTATGTGTAGGACTAGCTAGAGAAAGCTCTGTGAGTGTGTGTGTGTGTGTGTGTGTGTGTGTGTATTATCCTGTGCCATGCCAAAGGTTTTATTTTGCTACTTTTGGCTTTGTAATCAAAATACCGTTGTGTGATTTTTTTTTTAACTACATAGGAGTGTGTCAATAAATAGCCACTTATTATGAAGATATATGTTAGCTGGAGATGGTGCAAAACAACTAACATCTATAAGTGACTACTGTTTTTGTGTGCAGGGAAACCATCACACAAAGAGACATTCCTCAGCAGTGATTATTGGCACATTGAGTGTGTGTGGCTGGGGCCTGTCATAAATATCTGCTGTAAGAGACGAGATTGCTTAAAGAAACTAAGAAACGTTTAACTATGGTTCTGTTAATTTGATCAATACCAAATTCCCATGGTCTTGACTGTCATAATGGTCTTATCACATCATAATACACATAATATATTGTATTACATTGCAACATTAAAACATTTACAAACAAAGTCATTTTTGTTTAACACAGGGGGTTTATATTTGTGCACTAATCCTTTTTATATGAGGACAAAATAATCCAATGTTTCTTCACAGCCCTAGCTCTGTAAATGGGAAAACAAACAAAGTGGTGCAAACCGTACCATACAACAATATCCCAGCCTTGACAATGTGTGGAGCAGAGCTTTTGAGGTAGCACCGTAAGGCATTGAAAGGAGAGGTATTTTTGTTCAACATATATATTGAACATAAATATATATGTTCAGTATATTTGTTGGTCAACAAGCTTTGTCCAAAATGACTGACTACTATATTCGTTTATTAACGTTCCCGCTGTCTTATGGTCCAAATGGCCCAGTGCACTAACTTTTTCATGCCAGAAGAGGGCGCCAACCACAACACGGACAAATGAAGTGCCACTGTTGGCACGGTAGTGTGTTTGAACCTCCAGGACAGCGGGAGGGACACACTGATATAATTTTATTATAACTATGATTTAGGACTAGTTTTCAAGTGTCATGAATATTTGAAGGAAACACAATAAGGGTTAAGTATTATGACACTTGAAACTTGAGCAGCGATATAAGTATATTATTACTTTATCGGCTCCAATTATTACATTTTAAAGGGGTGATTTCATTAAAAACATTTCTTGTTTTTGAAAATAGTTAGGCTCTTGATATGCGTATCAAGAGCCTGAACAACAATACTTACATTCTACTAATGTAGGCTATTGTACAGTAACAGTACTGATTAGAAATAGGCTACTTAATTTAGACTGTTGTGTTGATTTACACAAGCTCAGCATTGCTTATTGAGCAACCTCAGCATTGCTCAAAGACGGACACTCAGGTGTTATATCAAAAAGTGATCTCCTGCCGAAAACGGACTGCCGTTTGACTGCAGGTGCTTTTATCTGCATCAAAGACCTAATACATGCTATGTGGATACATTTAACATGTATTGCCATAGGCAAGGATGCCTGTGTGTCGTACTATAGTATAAACTAACCTTCAAACATTGAATACGTACTTGTGGCTGGTTATAAAAACGTCACACCCCTGACCGGCTGTCATTACACATGGGGCTTTGTAACTACTGCTGTTCCAAGACATGGGGCTGCGTTACAACTGCTGCAAGAATTAATGTACAATTTAACCCCTTGAAAATCTGTGGAAAATAAAAATGCTTCTGGTTCAAACAGATATGGTTGCACCGCTGTGTCAGAGGCAGTATTGTCCCCGGTTCAAACAGATATGGTTGCACCGCTGTGTCAGAGGCAGTATTGTCCCAGACAGTACAACAACAGCAAAGATGTAGCTTTACAACAGCAAACTACGTGGAAGGGGGGGCGGAGTGTGCAGTGGCTCCTAGGATTTAAAGCGATAGTCACTGAAAGCGACTGTTAATCTGAGACAATGGGAAAATGTGTATAATACGGTGCTATTCCACATAATCTATGTCGTATTTTCACTTAAGCATGTCAAATACATTGCAGTGAGACATCAAGGAACTGTGTCAACATGTGGAAAGGGGCATGGAATGTCCACTTTAAAACTTTTTTTATTACCATTATTGGTAATGACATGTTATTACATTATTGTTAAGTTATTCAATTATTGACTTTTATTACATTAAGAATGGTAAAACCTATTGCATTATTGACAGCTATTACGATATTTGTAGTCATTACATTATTGGCTGCTACTTATTACTTTTATTGCTGCTATGTGCTTGTGTGCCAGTTGAATTTAGATGAGAAATAGCTAGAACATACATATTTACATTTTACATATTTGCTTATTCCTCTTGTAAAGGTTGTTGCGCAGAAGGAACATAAACTAAATGGCAAAGTAATTGACCCCAAAAAAGCCAAGGCGATGAAGAACAAGGAGCCTGTTAAAAAGATCTTTGTTGGAGGTCTATCTCCAGACACTCCGGAGGAGAAGATAAGAGAGTATTTTGGTGCTTTTGGAGAGGTAAATATTTACCCTACTGGTAAGGTTTAGCGACTGCCACAAAGAGCTAGTGATTTGGGTCATTTTGACCTGGAGGACATCATGAGGGTTAAAAAATGTATTCCACAAAAGCTCAGCAATGATCTTATTACTAAGTATTTATCACTTGCATCTACTGGATGAACAGGTGGAGTCCATTGAACTTCCCATGGAGAACAAAACAAACAAAAGGAGGGGATTTTGCTTCATAACATTTAAAGAGGAAGAACCTGTTAAGACGGTCATGGAGAAAAAGTACCACAACATTGGACTTAGCAAGGTAGATGTCTTTCATTTGGAAACAATGTACTGTAGACTAATCAGACATTTATTTATGGTATTGTGGAATTTTAAGTGATCGCTTATCGGGTGGTGGAAGAAGACTTATTAATACATTATTCTTTTTTTCCATTAGTGTGAAATAAAGGTGGCTATGTCTAAGGAGCAGTACCAGCAGCAGCAGCATTGGGGCGCTAGAGGAGGATACTCTTCCAGGTCTCGAGGTCAAGGCGGTAAGTGGAGCAGAACATTGTAAATTAGCCTACTACCAAACTTTTCAAACCCTAGATTTTTCTATTGCCACTAGATGTCTGAAGTCCAAACCAGAGTTAAATAAATAACTATCGGATCTTAAAGTTTAGTGCTAAATATGTGTTTCATCTTGTTTACAACCAGGGCACAACCAAAACTGGAACCAGGGTTATAACGACTACTGGAATCAGGGATATGGAAATTACGGATACAGTCAAGGATATGGAGGATATGGCAGTTATGATTATTCTGGATATAACAGCTGTTCTGGGTACGGTGGATATGGTGGCTACAGCAGTAAGTTAAAAATAACACTATTCTGATGAGAATACAATTAGTTTTTGACCCTTTTTTATTAGGAAACATTTTCTCTTCTATGACATCTGAACAGCATTATGTACTCAGCTCGGCCTGAAAGTGCTAATGTGCTCAAATCTTGAATATGTAATTTCATTAGTATATTAGTTTTTGGCATTTCTACTGCAGTAGTATTGTAGACAGTGGTAGTGTTTTGGGCTAGGTACTGTACAATATATCTGAGCAGAATGATTTGTCTCCAATGAACATTACAGCAGAGGCTGCAGCACTATTCTGTTCCAATGCACTGTTAGGCACATAGCAGAGCCTCATGTAGTGTTACGTCTTAACCCTCGTGGTCCTCCGGGTCAAACTGACCCAACACACTACCTCTTTGTGGCAGATAGAGGGCGCCAATCCTAATTCTACATCTTACACAGACATGATGTGCACTGCTGGCACAACAAGGTGTGTGTTTGAAACCCGAGGACAATAGGATGGTTTATAAGCACAAAAAACAAACAAATACATAAAGAAAGAAAAACACAAAACACTGACAATAAAGAGAACAAAACAATCAGACACAATCAGGTGGTGCCATCTGGTGGCACAATACGATATAAGGACCACAGTAGGATTAAGGGAAGCCTCTACATCCTTTATAATTAGAACTTGTAATGTCTGAAACCTGTAGGTCAGCCTGGTGGATATGGCAAGTCACCAAGGCGTGGCGCTCACCAAAACAGCTACAAGCCGTACTAAAGCAGACCACTACCATGATCAGATAGGTATGGAAAAACCCTGTATTAGAAAACCTATAAGTAGCTTTGCTGTATGGTAATATAATGTGTAATCGTCCTTGTAAACTTTCTTCTCAGCACCCTGAGGTGCTTTACAGTAGTGCTAACGTAAAGAGTCAGTCTTGTGGCCATTATTTTAACAGCTCGCCTACGGCTGCCTTCCTTGTGCACCTTTTTCTTTTTAAGTGTAAAGTAAACAGGTAAAGGAAAGGAAGTATGTTGTCTCCTAACTGTGACATACCTTGTTTGTACCAGCCAGCGGATCTTCCTTGCAGGACCTCAGCTGACCCCCAGATACTGTCAGGCCCCGCTCAAAGCTGAGCGGGTACGAGAAGCATACGCTCTCGAATGCTGCCATTTGGTATGGTCTTACAACATCCTGTATCAGCATTTGTTAACTAAACACTATGGGACACATCCAGCCGTGTCATCTTCCTTTTGTTGTTTCTTTTGTAAATTCTGCAAATGTATGTAATGTAAATATAAATACACCTATGTGATGTCATTTCTTACAGGCCACACAAGTAATGGTTAAACATGGTAAAATAACTTACTTGCTTTTTAAAGGATATGTACAGCATTCTCTGGACTTTCCAGTTCCTTATTTATGTATACCTAATCATATGTGACATTCTTGCTTTCTTTATTTAGCTCTTGTAGCAGTTATAGCCAGTAGTCCATGAGCTAAAACCTGGTTTGTACTTGGACTCTACTGTGTTGAAGAAGTGCATTATTATTATGTATATGTATACTGTTTTTTGTGTTACTGGCAGCGATGGAAAAGGCTTCTCTTTTTTTACACTTAATTTTCCTCTAACAAATTCTCTTTTTAACCTATGTAAAACATGAGGAATCAAAGTATCACTACTTCTCCAGAAATTTGCATCTAATGTTCCTTTTATAATGTGTATTTTGACCAATTGAAGACTTGTTTTTATTCATTTAGTATTCTGACTTTGACGTCTTCAATTTATTGCACTTCAGGATTTCTAGCTTATGGACTAACATTTTGTTTTTAATTTAAAAATGTAAAGCAATTCTCTCAGTTTTATTTTATATTGAAAATTAAAAACAGGGGATTCCTTTTTGTGGTTAAGGCCTAATTTACAGTTATTCATTCGTGAGTGATTATTTTGTCTTGTTCTTGTTTCTAGGCAACCGAGTGAAAGGAGCCCTTTGAGGACATCTGGAAGAATTCTGGCAGGAGATTTGATAGCTTCCAGACAGTATGAGATGACTTTAAGATAAAAGACAAGTTAAATCAAGATATTTATTTTCTCAATATTATATTTGTAGTATTGGAATTTTAATGTTTCTTGTTTGAATAGTTACTTGGCGCTAATCTCCAAATGTATTTGCATCAGATGTGAAGCATAACTACAGTATGTGTATTGCCTCTTGTACAGTAGGACATGAGTCACAATTTTGTTTATTCTCTAAGTAGATTTGAAAATATTGTTTGACATAAAAAGTGAGTTATGTTACCAGTTTTGCTTTATTGTATGTTAATCAAAATATACAGGTTACAAAATGTACAGTTATATAAACATATACCCTACAGTGAAATTACAAGAAAAGTATAAAGGCACATAATTGGATATAAAATCATCTGGTTGTGTATAAGTTACATTACTTATTGACTTTTGGAGTGTTAAGGTATTTGGGTTTTCTATTCTGTTTATAATGGAGTATACACCTATGTTACTCAGTGTTCTGTTATTTACATTTAAGGCAAATAAAACTTTCATGACATTGCAGTAAACCTGTGTGACCTGAGTTTTACTGATCTTTAAAATAAGATCAACAGCTCAAAACTTGAAAATATGCTGATAAAGTAGATCATCTCATAAATTGTCTCTCCTGGATATTTTTATATTTGTATTAATAAAGAAGCCTGTGCATGAATTCCGTTTAGTTACATGTCTGTTATTTAAATGACATTTGTAGCAAACAGTATGATAATGATGATAATTATCAGCACTATAATGCCAATTATAATCATCATCTTAATATTTTTCCACCAGTATTTCCTTGCAACCTGTGTGGATGTTTTCTGGAATGAGTCAGCCTGTAAGAAACAAATAATTAAATTGTATCTGTAACATCAGGGTTGTTCAGGTGTCAGTTGTATATTAAAAAACATGGCAACATTATTGTTTGTATCACCATACTGTACTTACTGATGCTTGAAGGTCATCTGTCTTACTAATCAAATCATCTAATCTCTCTCCTCGCTCCAGAACTTTGTTGATGTTGTCTTTGAGAATCACTTTAACTTCATTGACCTGACCCTGTACCTGGTCAATCTTACTGGTTGACCCAACAACTGGTGTCTGAGAACTGGAGTCAGCCTAAGAGAAATATAACAATGATTTAAACTGCTATTTAATTGCTCAAAATTTACATTGTCATAGACTTGTTTACGTAGCTATGTCTGGGCATTGAAACCAGGCTATAGCATAATAGATCATACTAGGCTACTGTAGCAACAACTAATAAGAAGATATTAAACAAATATTTAAAAAATTAAATAAACAAATTGTACAAACCAGCCAGTTTACAAAATGAATCTGTTAACATTGGTCCGTAATACTGTTTAACAGTTTACAAATGTTTACCAATGTCACTTGCATGATTTAACCCTCCTGATGTCCTCTGGGTCAAAATGATCCAAATCACTAGCTTTGAGGCAGATAGGAGGCACTTAACATAATTCTACAGCTTACACAGACATATGATGTCAACAAGGTGGGAGTTTGAAACCCGAGGAAAACAGGAGGGTTAAAAGGCACAAAAAAACAAACAAATACATAAAGAAATCATTAATAAAGAAATAAATTCACACAGCAATGACAATTAAAAAACACACAAAATCATACACAATCAGATGGCGCCCACTGGTGGCATTATTCATTAAAATTAAGGACATCACAAGGGTTAAATTAAAGTAGCCTAAATAGGCTACACCAGACCTTTACAGCACACATCATTTTGCCTATAATGCCATATCCACTGATAGAGTAGGCTATTTGAAATACTTTTTATTTTTATTTTGGTGACTAACCTATTGTCCCAAGATGGCTGTTTGACCACTTAAGCATAGACAACAAAAAAGTTAAAAAGATTAAGAAAATTCTAATACATTAAGAAAATAGCACTTACCATTGTAGTATTCTAGGCTACTATGCCCCTGCCAATCACAACGGAGATCCCCAAAAAAACTTTAAAAATGTTTCGTTATGGAGTCCTGCTGTCATAGTAAACAACCTGGAAACGTTCTGCGGTGACTGTGAGTCATGGGGTGCATATCGTAGTGCAGAGCTAATGTCTACATGGGCTGTGCCTCTTGTTACACATTAACTGCTGCTGCAATAAAAGGCATAGCTTCAGTTATCACGTAGCCTACTGCATCAATTACATATATGTTTGGATAGGCCTACATCCGTGCCTTGTTGCTTATATTGTTATTTCATAAATAGCCTAGCTTATTCAACATTAAGAAGCCTAAATTTGACATCTTAACACTTCAGTCTATAAGGAATATCCTGTATCTAATCTAATCTTATATGCCTTATACAGCAGGTCAAAATCTGATATGGCCGGCTAAAGGCCACTGCTTACGAAATAGCAACAGATTTAACGGATAATAAAAAGGAGAAGTAATTTGCTTACTTCACATTTTTCTTTGTCCTGTAGGCTGTTGTGAAGTCTGCGGTTCAGAACAAGGAAACAGTTCTAGCAGCTGATGAAATCATGTAGGCTACTGTTTATACAATCTGGGTTTGCAGTATAGCCTACTCTTTTGGTGGAATCCAGTGTTAGACCGGTTATGACAAATTAAAGTGGTTGGCCATATCTTTCTGAAAATGCTCCATGGGACACATATCTGCACGAACTAATATACAGGCTCAGCCCACCACATTATGTAAACAAAAAACAGGATCTTGGATTACAACACATAGAGGGAGTGTGATGTCAGTCTCTGCTCAGGACACAATTACGCCACTATATCTTTACATAGACATTGCTATTTGCTGCTCTAATAATGTTTAACTGTCCTGTTGTCGAGTTTCAAACACACTACCATATAGTGCCAGAAGATGGCGCCACCTGATTGTGTCTGATTTTGTAGTTCTCTTTATTGTCAGTGGTGTGTGTATTTATTTCTTTATTAATATTTTATTTATGTATTTGTTTGGCCCTGTTGTCCTCGAGTTTAACTCACACCTTGTTATGGTAGCAGTGCATATCATATGTATTTGTAAGATGTAGAATTAGGTTTAGCGCCCTCTATCTGCCACAAAGGAGTGCGTGACCTGAATGTGCGTGACCTGAGAACAGAGCCAAATAATGAATAATAATAATAAATAATTAAATGTAACAATAAATAATTACATTTGAAAATAAAGTATTATTACTAATTAAATAAAGATATATATAAGTATAAATATAAATAACAAATTAGATAAGGACATAAATAATTAGTCTAAATGTGTTACATTTAAACATTTCTGTTTTAAATATTTAAATTATGAACACTGGCACAAATCCTGCATACATGAAGTGTGTGATCTCTATATCCCTCGTGATGTACTCAAAAATCTTGTATTTTGCCACACGGCCGCGCCATCTGATTGTGTATGATTTGTGTGTTTTTCAATTGGCATTTCTGTGTGTATTTATTTCTTTATTAATTATTTCTTGTTGTTTTTTGTGATTTTCAATCCTGCTGTTGTTCTCGGGTTTCAAAGTCACACCTTGTTGTGCCAGCAGTGCACATCATATGTCTGTGTAAGTTGTAGAATTAGGTTTAGCGCCTTCTATCAGCCACAAAGAGCAAGTGATTTGGGTCATTTTGAGCCAGAGGAAATCACAAGGGATATTCGCCAAGAGAAAACTAGTGCCATTCAGAACTCCAGCCATGTGAGGCGCTCGTCGTACACGGGGGCCGCCAGGGAGACGGCCCTCCTCTTGGCAGAGCAAGCCTGCTTGTTGGTTCTGTGTGCGGTAACAATGGCGTCCGAGGTTCGGCAGGAGCTCGCCCAGCTGATGACCTCAAGCGGATCTCACAAAGATCTCGCTGCCAAGTATGTGTGGGTGAAAGTACAGTAGCGGTACCGGTAACAGTAGACCTGGCCGGCGTTAGACGGGTTCTGCTGGGTGCGTGCTGAGGACGCTAGCCAGCTAGCTAATGTTAGCCGGCTCTGTTAGCGCACACACCGCACACTGCATGCTAACATGTTGTGTTTTCAATAATTCTGCATTATAAAGCCAGAAATGGCTTTCTATATGCAGCATAATTGTTCGCCTTGTTGCTGTGCAGTTCCATGACATTGCACAACCAACAGTTATTTGTTAATAAGTAGGCTCTGCCGTGTTTTGTCTGATGGAAATGAAATCTCTCCAATAATATGGATATTGTTAACGCGCACGTGAACAGGAGTTATATTAAATCCTAAATCGTTTCAGGTATCGTCAGATTTTGGAGAAGGCTATCCAGTTCACAGATGCAGATCAGCTGGCGTCTTTAAAGGCTTTTGTTGAAGCAAGTATGCAGTCCCTGCATTCTATAAGTGTATTTTCTTCTGTCTTGATGAGCAATGACACGCCTGCTACAAGTAAGGTTTTCCTCCTGTGATCTCGTCTTCTCTTGCAGTGGTCAATGAAAATGTCAGCCTTGTGATCTCCAGACAACTGCTTACTGATTTCTGTACACACCTACCCAACCTTCCTGACAGTACAGCTAAAGCAGTCTACCACTTCACCTTGGAAAAGATTCAACCTAGGGTTATTTCTTTTGAGGAGCAAGTGAGTACATTAACACACCCGACTGAGTTGTGCCTCTAATCGTCATAAAAAACACTTTTTCAGAGTTTGCGTTTGTATCAAAATTGAAACCACATGATTGGGCAAAGTAAACCTTTACATCGTAAAACTTCAAATCAAAACTTGGTCTCAAATAGACACCGGTCCTGTATACTTAGCTATGTGTTTTGACAAATAAGGGCCAGTCTCAATTAAAACCCGGGTCTGTTTTCTGGTTTTAAATATCATAGTTCTTTGGATGTAGCCTATAAAACCTCTGCCCATTGGGTCATCTCCTTCAGCTAGTTCTAAGTTGCTTAGATTGTGCATATACATTTCTTCTGCACTCAAACTGTGATCACACTTCGTGCCCTGGGATGAGTCGTTATAATCACATTAATAACCTATATCACCATGGTTCAGATCAGAAGGCAAGTAGCCTAATACATGCTACACGTTAGATATGTTCAATTATTCTCAAACTCGAAACCTTTTTCATTAAAATGTATCCAAGTTATGAATCTTGTGAAGTCCATTGTTGACTGTCGTTAGCCAAATGTAGACCGCACACAATGGTATTTTCTCCTTTTCCTGCACCATGTTATTGCTTAGGCTATCCTTGTTTTCATTTCCTGGCTACAAACTATACTTGTTAAAATTAGTTTTTTTTACCATAAACTATGTTGAGCATTGACATGCTTGTACACAGGCATTTGTGTCAGTTTCCTCTGCGTCGATGTTTAATGAGCAGTGCCGAAAATTAACTATCGCTCATTAATGAGAGTGAACTACCAAAGCGGTCTTTACAGTAAACAAGGAATGAATTAAAGATAATATACCTGTTTCAATACTTTTTTTCATTTCATTTTACAATGTTTGACTTCTGTGTCAGTTTAATCTATTCTCTTGCCCCTTTTAAGATGATGTATTGAAGCTGCCTAATAATTATGCAAATACATGATGTAAGGTGTTATTCACTTTAGCCACACCCTCCCTCATTACAAAAATACATATCACCTGAAAATTATTAAATTCAGTGAGCATTTAAGTATAGCTGGTTTGGAGTTGTAGACTGTGCATAGAAACAATAATATTATCAGAAAATCAATCTCCCTAATAATTATGCACACCGTGTATTTTCCCCCCCACAGACTCCGTGAAATGATGCTAACTGGCGTGACTCTTTTCTCTCTTTCCTTTTTTTTGAAAACCAGAATTTGGTTTTATAGGCAACATTGCGATCACTGTATGTCTGGCGCATCTACTGACTGCAACTAAACACCGTCAATGATATGTGCGCTAAGTCAGGACCAAACCATTTAAATCAGATACAGGGGGGTGGTCGGTCAATATGGATGTTTACTTTTGGGTCAATGGCGATATTTAACTTTTATTGCCAAAAACAAAGATCATTCATTTTATTATCATATGATGATGGTTTATATAATATAATATATAATTTTATATTAGTTTTAACCTATTTTTGGGGCCCCTGTCAGTCATGGGCCCTTGGAATTGTTCTAACTTTTCCCCACTATACGGCGCCCCTACCTTTACCGGCTTGTTCTCATCTCGTCGTCAGTGGCAGTAATGGTGGTCAGGAAATACAATGATGAGTCTTGCTGCCTTTGCATGGTCGAAACTGGGTAAGCAATAGTTATGAAGCCAGTTTACCACGTCTGAATGATGTCTGGCTTCCATGCGGTAGGGTATATGCGCTATTTATTATTTTTCAACCGAATAATTCATTAAAATAAAATGGTAACAAGTGACCCATGCCTATACTATATCACACGTATAGGCCTGTGTCAGGTACATTTTTCATTATTGACGGGTTTAATCGGGCTACTTGTCCGGTCGGGCAAGTAAAGCTATCTTGCACTTGTCCCTTTTAAAAATTCTACTTGTCCAGGACAAGTGGACAAGCCTTAATTTCGAGCCCTGCAGCTGGGTGTCCTGTCCCTGTGGATGAACTGACAGATGTTGTCCTTTTGGCCTCTTCACTCTGCAAAATAACAGGACAAAACTTTAATATGAGTACTACTGATACTGAAGTGTTTAAAATTTAGCAATGAAGGTATTTTATGCACAAGAAAATGAATACATGTTCTTCCATGGATGCAATATCTGTGATGAAGCTGTTGTAGATTGTCAAGACAAGAATCATCCACATGAGGATTGAGGAAGTACCTTGAACCTTGGATCAAGAGCTGTGACAAGCAGAGTATCTGGCCTCCAGGTTTTCTGTGATGAGTCTTGACTTCTCTCATATTTGGACTGTCTTCCTCACTTTATTATACATGTCTAAATATATTTTATATATATACTCTTTACACTCACCAAATCCTGAAATATACACAGAATTCAGTGCTTTTGGCTGAATCTAACAAGCCATGGATGACTCGGCTGATATCAGTAGTCACGTGTCAAAAACAATCTGAAGATTGCCAAAGGTTAAGGACAGCAGGCACAGAGAGAACGTGAAAAAGTATAATCTAAATTTATAGAGCTCAATATTTAGGCAGGGCTTGACATTAAGCCTTGTCTGGGACAAGTAGAATTTTGAAGGGCAAGATAGTTTTACTTGCTCGACTGGACAAGTAGCCAAATTAAAATGTCAATGAAATATTTACCTGCTATAGGCCTATATGTGTGATTTAGTATAGGGCAGGGTATGAATGGGTCATCATCTAGCTCTACAGAAGCCTGATAACGACCCATTCATGTGAATCAGGTGTGTTGGACTAAGGAGAGATCTAAAACATGCAGGGCAGGGGTCCTCCAGGACCAGGGTTGAATACCCCTGGTATAGGGGCATGTGTCATTTGTTACATATTTATATTAATTAATTCTTCTGTTTATAATTAACCTCTCTGGGAGCCATCAACTTATCGTATCGGTGGGGAGATTTGTGCGCCCCTATGAACCTGAGAGCTGTGTTGTCTGGAGACTTTTTCTCCTGGTAGTGTCTCCCAAGGCAAAGTGGTCTCAGGGGAGGGGCCAGACAAAAAATGGTTCACATGGAAAACAACTATAGAGGAAGAGTTACCTTGGTAAGCCTGGTAGCTGGGTTTGCCACAGAGCCCAGTCGGGCACAGCCCGAAGGAGGAACGTGACATCCTCCTCTCCATCCTATGGGCCCACCACTTGTGGGATGAACCGTGGGGGTTGGGTGCGCTGTCATATGGGTGGCAGTGAAGGTCAGGGACCTCGACAGACCAGACCTGGGTGGCAGAGGCTGGCTCTGGGAACACCTGTCCGTGAGATCTTCAACTCTCACCTCCGGTGGAGCTTTTCTGGCACCCCTGTGGAGGTTGGGGACATTGAACCTGTGTGGGCAATGTTCAAAGCCTCCATTGCTGAAGCTGCAGCAGAGAGCTGTGGTCTCAAGGTCTTGGGTGCCTCACGGGGCGGTAACTCTCGAACATCGTGGTGGACACCGGTGGTCAGGGAAGCCGTCTGATTTTAAGGAGGAGACCTTCCAGGATATATTGCAAGGTACCGGTGGCAGTTGCAAGGTACCGACGGGCCCGAAGTGCTGCAGCCTCAGCCTGTGAAAGAGGCAAAGCAGCGGGTGTGGGAGAAGTTCAGAGAAGATGTGGAGAAGGACTTTCGGTCGGCACCAAGGAGTTTCTGGAAAACCATCCGCCACCTCAGGAATGGGAAACGGGAAACCATTCACGCTGTGTACAGTAAGAATGGGACGCTGTTGATCGGTAATTTCACGGTGGAAGGAACACTTTGAAGAACTTCTGAATCCGACAAAGTGTGCCAATTATAGGGGTATCACACATCTCAGCCTCCCTGGTAAAGTCTACTCCAAGGTGCTGGAAAGGAGGCTGTGGTATCCTACCACAGAATGCAGGCCAGATGTCCTTCAGAAGCAGTGAACTGTATCTTCATAACAATGCTAGTGCTTATTAGTCAATTTTTACCAGGAAAAGGCAGCAAGCCTTGTAATTGTATTTACTGACCACCACTGACGACTGAGACCTGGAGTTTGCTTTTAGACACACTCCTCAGGTGAAAATATAGAGAAATAAGGCGTTAATTAACAATTATTTTACGCATTATATTTATATATTTCGCAGAATTGATGTATTAGTATGTTTATTTGCATTTGTCAAGTGCAAGTCTCAAACGGTGACAATGCTGTTTATCATTGTCAACTACAGACACGCTCGATAAAGTCCGCAACAAATGTTTAGATCAACTGTGGTCCAATACAGTCTAACACATAACTATCCAAAACAGAAGAATGAAGATTTAAAAAGTTGAGTACATGTTGGTATTTCTCAATTTGAAATCATAATGACCATTAAGTTTGTTGTTGGAGTTAATGTTAAAGAATATAGCCTATACAACCGGCAATTGCAAGTCAATCTCTTCATATTTAGTTTAGTCTTTTAATTTGTTTTTTCATTTTTTGTTGCCGATAATTGCAAAGTTAAAGAAACGAAGCTTCCGAATACTCATTTCCGATTCAAATAACAACTTAATGAACGAATACTCCTAAAATCGAATTATTCGGGCCAACCCCAGACTAAAGCCTTGTTCTTGCCCATTTTATTCTGATGGTTTTCTCATTCGAGTTTGATCGGCTATTTTCTTCCAGAATTTGAAAACATGGTTGACACACATGATATGGCTTAAATAAATAATGTTGGTTAACAATCAAATTGAAAGTTTCTATTGAAGAAGAAAAAAATCAAACACGCAAGTTGATCTTATGACAAAACCATTGGCTCCGTCCGTGCAAGAAGCGCCATCTAGTGATCATTATGTGTCTAGGTTAAGACTAGGTGGCCTGCAGACCCCCCTAGCTAATTAGTATTTTTGATGGCCACGGCGCTTTTAGTGCTAACTAAACTGAAACAGGAAAACATAACCATCATGTGCATTTCTTCTTGTGGATGGCTGATACTTCCTTGAGACAGTCTGACCCGAGTGTCTGCTGTGCTGTGTTAACGCCAGATGCAAGGCCAATGCCTACCATGCTATCGCTA